>NTPY01000450.1:209526-230024 GCA_002922825.1 Brachionus calyciflorus | reverse complement strand
AACAAAAAGATTTTTGTTTCTCTAAATTTGTTTATTCAAAAATTTGGAATGGTAGCCGTATTATTATTAAATTAAATTTGTATTTATTTTTTTATACGACAATTAAAGTCATTTTTGAACCTTTAAGGCATTTGGTCTAAAATTGTTTTGTCTTAACCATCTTATTTTAAGGTAAATTAAAAAAAAATGAATTATAAAAACACACACACAAAAAGACTTAGTATTACTTTTTGTTGATAAATAATTTGATTGCCCCCTTCTAAATTCGACTTAAACTAACGTAATCTTTATTATAATTACTAGTTTTTAAAAGAAAAATATATGATTTAGAGCTAAATTTATCAATATGATAACATTATACTACCGATTTAACAGAAAAAATAACAAAAACACTGACTTAAATATCTTCAAGTGTATTTAAGGATTCTTTTACTTTTTATTACTTTTGTAATAAAATACTTTTTATTTCTTTTTTAAGTTGAGATTTAAAAGAAAAATCATAAAATTATAATAAGATCTTTTTAACAAAGTTTTTTTGGAAATTTTCCTTTTCTTAATATTCCGACTTTTGATAGATATTTATAAAAAAATTCCTACAATACTTTGTTTACCGAATGTGATCACAATCACTAAGTTAGTGAATTAATAGAAATATAAGAAGAAAAAAATTTTTTTTTTCTATGACTACAGAACCCAAAAATGCCATTTCCTTTTTTATTTAAAATTTTTTTTCTCAATATATTAATTATTAAGGGAATAAAGTTTGCATTTAGTTTTCAAAACCGATAAAAATAAATTAAATCATATAAGCTAAGTTACTTTTTTTCTTTTTCGAATTATGATTTTGAATATTAATGAATAATTTATTTGGCTTTTTTGTGTATCCTTTGCCTCAGGTCAGATTATTGATTTTAATTCTAAAGATTTTTTACATTAAATTTTTTTAAATACCACGAAAAATTTTCGATATCGCATTATTTCTCTCTCTCCCTCTCCGGATCCTATTAATTTTTACTAGAAAATGTGAAATTAAAAAAAAAATCAATCAAAACACATCGATTCTAAATTTATTGATTTCCTGAATTATTGAAACCGATATCCAATTGACATTTTGAATTAAAGATTTCTTTAAAATTTTCGAGATGATATGTGGAATTAGTACTTAAGCCCTCTAAAATTGTGTCTTTGAAAGAAATCAGGTATCTAAAGGTGTTTGATTTCTACAAACATATATGCTAAATAGGTCCTTTTTTTATTTTTATTTCAATAATTTTCATTATATCTCAAGAAATCTAGTAAACAATTCAAAAAAAAAAACCATTTTACTATTTATGGTAATCGCTCAAGTAGAAGGTTCGAATTTGTATATTTCTTTAGATTTAGCATATTTATTTGATTAAGTAAAAAGCTCTCTAACTAAATATATAATAAAATTCTCAATACAATTTTATTTATTTTTTTTTAGTTTAGGGCTATGCTATTTAGAATGGTATACCAGATTGTGGCACAAAATAGAATTTTATCATAGAGATTTAAGTAAATTTTTATTTTTTCAATGGGTTTCGGTTTTTTTGATATGTACTCAAATATAGGATTGGATAACGTAGATTTTCTATAACTTTCGAAATTTGATAAAATTCTTTGGAATTTATCGAATTAAAAAAATTCGAAAGACCAGAGTTCGTAAAAATAATGAAGTTTTTTTTAGAAGATTTTTTTACTTCGAAACGTACTTATTTTGGCATAGCTAAAAAGATCTCTTCGAAATAAGTTTTTTTTTTCCGGAAAAAAATATTTCAAAATTATAAAATTTTTTAAATTAATTAAAAATTCACCAAAAATTAAATTCGACTATTAGAAAAGGGAAACCAATTGTCGTCCACGTTTTTCTCCGTCGTTATCAAAACAAAGCTCAATAATCTTAAAGTCAAATTATAAGAAAAACTCTAAGGTTTGATAAGTTCGTTTCTCATTAAAAAATCTTTTTTAGTTTATTAAAAAAACCTAATCGAAAGTTTGATCAATAAAAAAATTCAAAAGTTTTTTTTTATCACGATTTAAGAGTTTTTAAAGGATAAAATCTTGAATTTTTTTTTAAAAATTAGATCAAAATAGTGTTGTTATGAGGTCAATTTTGCCAGGATCAAAAAATTTGAGAAAAATTGTCGGTCTGGGAGTCGTAGAGGATCTTTTTGACGGACCAAATTTTTTTCTAATGGAAGATTAATTTCCAAGTAAATTAAAGTAAAAATCGGTTTATAAACTTGATGGGTTCAAGTCACAAGTTTAGCCTCATAATTAAGTGATTTAATTACTAATAGTCTGTTTTTAAAAATATCTAGTTTTAAATTTTGAATCAGTTGAAGAAGGATTAATGCATTTTTTTAAAATCGTTTTCTAGTATTTAAAAAGCTTTAGGTTAATAAAACTAAAACTTGTGAAATTTTGAATTATTTCTTTCTTAAAAAACCCCTTTGTTTCAGAAACCTCTGAATTATTTTTTATAAATTTGCTTAATTTAATTATTTGATTATTCAAATAAAAATTTGAAATACTTGGGCGTTAAAGAAAGGCTAAATTATCTGGAAATGCTTGAAATTTTATGCTTGTTAAAATAACATTTAAATTTAATATTTACCGTAAAACCTTGTTTATAAGCGCACCCCCAGACCCCCCTTTTTTCAGAAGAACAGTTTTCAGAAAAATTTTAATTTTGTGATATTATTATAGACCAAACTAAACTCTACCAGGAATGTCATAATAATAATTTAAATTAATTTGTTTAGAGTATGATTTTTCCTTTCAAAGAGGCGATTTTTAGTCGCTTATAAGCAAGGTTTTACGGTATTTCGATAGGAAAATGGTTTATTTTTTTTTCGAAAAAAATTGCTTTTCAAAATCTTAAGAAAAATGTTGCGTTCGAAATTAATTTTTATTTTCGAAAAATATTTGCTGTAACAGAAGCCATTCGAAAATTATGCCCAAAAGCTAAATTTGATTTTTTTAATCTAAGTTTTTAAATCCGAACGAATTCGAATTTTAAGACTTCGTTCCCAACCATACTCAAACATGTGTAATAAAAATCAATTTTTTATCTCAATCGTTTAAAGTGTAATAAAGAATTTACATCAAGAAGGATATATTATTTTAGTTCTACAGAAGTCTTTTCATTTGTTTTTAAGGCTTCAAAAACTTAATATTCACAGTTAAACAGAGTTTCTTGAAAAAACACTCTTAAGTATTTATTTAGCTTCATCTATTTGTAGCACAATACTTTATAAACTTTAAGGCAATAATTGTAAAAATTTTTTCATATTAATTATTAAAATTCTTATTTTTTAAAAAGAATTAAAATTTAATTTTACTTTACTTTTTGATCATAATCGATAGTAATCAAAGTTTATCAAGTTATTTTTGAAAGATTTTTAGCTTTTTCATTTAAAATCTTAATATTTACTCTAAAATCTCGAACAATTTAATTAAAAAAAAATTGATTTTATTATTTATTATTTACCTGAAAAATAGCATAAAATTTTGAGGTCTAAATCTTAAAATTTCAAAAAATAAAATAAAATTTTTTCATAAGTTTTTTATATTTTTTTATGTTGAAACATTTAATTAACCTTTTTTTTGTTGTTTTTGAAACTTAAAAACAACTGCAATAACTCCGAAATATTTCTTTCTCTTTTTTTTTCTTAAGAACGCGTGCAAATGCTAATTAACAAACTCTCTTTTTTTGTTTGGCAATTAATTACAAAGTTGTAGGAAAGAGTCATTGCTCAATTTTTAGTTTGATATTTTTTTTTGGGCCATTTTAGATTTATTTTTATTTTGTTACTATTATTATGTACATTCTAAATATTATTTTGTAAAAAAAATATGAGCGATTCAAAACGTCAAAACGTCAATATACACCCATCCACCACCCAATTGGGTGGTAAGGGCACTGTGCGTCGCAGACGCTACAGAAAAACTACAAATTTAAGCGAGACTCAAATAAGTGAGTCAATGAAACATTTTTTAGTTAAAAATGAATTTCAAGATTATGGAACAATGGAAAAAATTAGCTTTATAAATGACAACGGTGATATAACTAGTTACGATTCGGTTCGATTATTAGCCAATTTGAAAAATGGTTTTTATAATTTTACCTTTAATACTCAAGCAAAGCCTAAGCGATCAAGCAAAACCGAAATACCCAAAAATAATAATAATAAAATAGAGAAAGCAAGTGAATTGTTTCACACTTTAGATTTTATTAAGCAACAAAGTACAATTTCTGACTTGGATTATGAGACTCGGGAGCGTATGAGAATAATTACTAATGAAATTCATGAACTAGTTGGTTCCGATGCTTATGAATATTTGAGTAGATACGCTTCAAAAAGAAGCGAATTAAAAAGCTCAAATAATAATTTAAATGTCTTAATTCAAGACGATGAAGATGAAATCCCAGAAGTTGCTGATTTCGAAGAAGTTAGTAATAAGAAAGATGAAGAAAAAATTGAACCAATTGAAATTAAATCTGAACTAGTCGATTCGACACTATTAGACGTTGAAAAAAAAATTTTAGTAGAAAAAACCGAGATTAGTAAACCAAGTAAGAAGTCTAAAAAGAAAAAGAAAAAGCCTGAAATTAAGTTAGAAGAACCTGAAAAAAAGTCTAAAAATAATAAGAAAGTAAAAGAAGAAATTAAAACTAGATCTAAATCCTCTTCAATTTCGTCTAGTAATTCAGGAAAAAAAATTAATCCGATTGTTAGTTCTATAGTTGAAGAAATTCCGGTCCATTTGCCTCCTATGTCTTCTGATAGTAGTGTAAAGAAAGATAATCCTATAAAGAATAAAAAAGATTTAGATGATGTTAAAGAATTAAGAAAAATGGCATTTTTAATGTCAAAACCTCAGCCTAAGAAAAAAAAGAAGAATAACGCTCAGATTAAAAATAGAAAAAATGACAATAAAAAAGAAAATTCCTCTAATTTAAGTCCTGATAACAATTCTCAAAAAATTAGCATAATTAGTAAACCCATGAAATTTGATTCTAGCTCAACAAAGTCTAATAGTGTTGAAGAGACAACAGAGAATAAATTAAATACAATCTCATCAACTGATGAAACTTCGAAATCAGCTGATAAAACTAAGAAAAAACGACAAAGCAGAAAAAAAATCGAATCGAATAAACAAATGGAAACAAATAATAATCAGAATTCTACTGATGAATTAAGTAGTAAAATAAATCAATCAAACGATAATAAAATAAATACTAATAAATCTAAGAATAAGAAAAAGAAAAAAAAGAAAAATCGTGTTGAAACTCCTACAACTGGTGGAGAAACAAGTTTGTCCAAACAAGAAACAGATGATGTTGATAAAAATATTATAAGTAAGAAAATGTCTGATTCTGAAATTATTGCAAGCAAAAGTAGCGATTTATTAAATGTGGAAAATGATTTTAACGATAAAGATAAATCTGATAAAGAAAAATATGATAATAAAATTGAGGAAAAAAATAATCTTGACAATCAAGAATGCTCGGAAAAAATTGTATTAGAAACTAAACAAAGTGAAACTAGATGCGATCAAATAATGGAAAATTTAGATAAAATAAAAGAAGAAATTGAAAAATTGACATTGGATGTAGCTAATAGAGATTCAGTTTCTACAATTGAATTAGTAACTCCTAGCTCAGATCTAATGAAAGAATTTTCTATTACTTCAACTGAATGGTCACCTGAAAATGACAAAACAATAAATGACATAATTAATCAAATAAATTCGATACCACAGTTAGAAGAAAACTTAGTAAATGAAGAAGCAAAAGAAGAGGAGATTACAAATGAAATTCACGCTGAAGAGCCAAAAGAATTGTCAGAAGAGGAATCAATTGTTGTTAAGGAAGTTGTTAAAACACTTGAAACTAAACCAGATGAAATCTCTTTGGTAAAAGAAGAAGCTAAATTAGAATCCGTTGTACCCGAACAAGCTAGTGTCGAACAACAAGACCAATCTTCAATCGATAAATTTATCAATATTATTGATTCGTTTATTAAAGCTGAACCATCTCCACGAGAAAAAGAAGTTGTCACTGAACAAGTCGTCTCAGAAGAACAACAAGTCGAATCAAGTGATAAATTCAACAAATTGGTTGATAGTTTCATTGTCGATACTACTGCTGATTCTTCTCTAAATGAATCATCGACAAAAGAGTCAGTTGAAGCTGAAGTATCTGCTCCTGTTGAAGAGCCAAAAGAATTGTCAGAAGATGAAACAATTCTTAATATAAAACCAGTGTACAAAACTAAACCAGATGTACATTTAAAAGAAAGTTTATTTTTTGAAACCAATAAAGTGAACATTACTTTTGATAAAGAAGAAAACACTCATAAACACAAAGACCCTTTAAGAAAAAATACAAGTGATAAACAATACATTAAAGTTGAACATGTTCAAGAAAACATACTTAGTAAGCTCCCGGTGCAAAATATTTTAATCGAAGAAAACCTAAAAATCAAAACTGAAATGTATTATGAGAAAAAATTTTATTTTACTAATTCAGTTGATACTCCAATTCAATCCACAATGAATTCTATGTCAACATCGAATCTAATTGATATTTACAATTATAATACAATTAATAATTATGAAAATGCAAGTTTTTATACAGATCAAATAGATAGATCTCAAAATCAAAATTTAAGTGTCATTTTATCGAATGGTAAGTTGTTTATATTGTATTTTTTTTCAATATTAATTGTTCAAACAACCAGGAAATAGCTTTTAAATAAAAGTATACATTACTCCATTTAAAAAAAAGGTTACAATTAGCTTCTATTAACTTTAGGATTTTTCAAATTAGCAATTTTTATTTTGTTTAGCTATTTTTTGTTTTGTTTTTATTAAAAAAAATATCACGATAAAATAAAATCATTTTTCCTACTTAAATTTCTTTTTTATTTTTTAATTCAAATTTCTAGCTGAAAAAACAAAAACAAATACTGATGATGATGATGATAATAAAAATATTGTATCAAAAAGCGATGAATTTCTAAAAGAAACTGCCAAAGAACTAGTTAAATCAATAATAAATAATGCAAAATTATCAAAATTACTGCTAGAAAATAATGAAATGGATGATAAACAACTAACTGAAAATCAATATAGAAAAAATTTGAATTTATTAGCTAACGACTTAAAAGAAGAAGAAGAAAAGAGTGCTAATAATATTGCAGAATTGAACGATTCCATTGACGCTATCAAATCTAATAATAAGAAAGAGCGAACAAATTCGCTTATTACTTCCAGCAAATCAGCTGAAAATATAATAGAAAATTTAATTCGAAATGACGATCAGTATTTGAGTTCATCGGATGATTTGAATGATAAGCAAACTGAATCAGTTATTTTAGAATTTGAAAAAGGTTATTTTGAAGATATTAAATTAAATAACAATTATCAGTCGGTTATTCAAATAGTTAGTGAAATTCAAAACGGTAAGATGCTTTTTTTTAGCTAGCTAATTTATAAAAAAAAAATTATAATCATAAATTAAAAATACTCTGTTGGAAAAAAATTCACAAAAAAAATCTAAAACAGTAAAATTTTTTCGATTTTTCATTTTCAAAAATCTGTATTAATAATGTAAATCAATTCCCAGAATTGATTTTTTAGAAACTAGACGGATAAGGATTTATTTTTTAATTTTGCATTTTTTTTCTATGCTCTTTACATTATGATTTAGATGCTGTTGTGAGATAAGTAATTAAATAGACAAGTTATATTTTTATTCTCTGTTTGACTTAAAAATAGTACTAACTAGAAAAATATCTCATCTTATTTTTTTTTCAAGGATCCTAGTAGTTCTTTTCACTGAGAATTTGTATTGTCTTTATTCTGTAAATACGGTAGGAAAAAAAAATGATTTTGAAATACATATAGAGCTTAAAAAAATATATGTATTTTCTTGAATTATTTAAGTATTACGTAAGTAGTCAATATTTTAATCATGATCGTTTTTTAATTTTCATTTAAAAAAATTTATTTCTTGTTCACTTTTTAGTTTCGTTTCGTACTGCCTAAATGCAAATTTCTCAAAAAAATTTTTTTTTTTCAAAATAATATTTGAGTTTAATAAAAGCTTCCTTCTATTAAGCAATTTTTTTAATAAAAAAAATTATATATTTATAATTTAATCACTAAAAATTTGGTGTTTAGAATTGAACGTAACTGAACCCTAGTACAATTTTAGTTTAAAAGCTATTTTTGTTTATTTTTCTCGAAATAATAATAATACAAAATTTGAGTTTGGTAATTAACATCAAGTCATATTCATTAGAGAAATCTTTTTTTTTTGTTTTCTAATTTATTAAAAATATTTTTTTTTTCAGAAAAAGTCTTAAAATGTTCGTCAATTTTGATTCATTGACTTCATTTGTCCAAGGACTGTAGTCGTTTACTTGAAAAATTTTAATAGTTTTATTATTGGCAAATGGAAAGTTGTAGCTAAGATAAAACATTTTATTAGACAGAGAGGACAACGACGAGTAAATTTAAAATTAAATAGTTATTCAATACTCAAACTACATTGCTATTTTATTTTCTGAAATTATTTAATAAAAGAAACTACCAAATAATAAGATTTATCCTAAGACAAATACGATGTAAATATTTAGGTTCTAAATTTAATACAAATTTGTGTTCGTCATAAGTAAACCATGTTTACGAAATAGTTTATTAGAAGATAACTAACCGCACCATATGAAAACGTACCCGTAAGGAACTTTTTACCGTGTAAATTAGCGAAATCAGGAAATGCAGCTAATTAAGGTAAAATTATTTTTTTTCTGAAAAAAAATTTCCTGATAAAATTTTGGCTTTTCTCAAAAAAAAATAAATTTATTATTATTTTTTCTAGAATTTATTTTGAAATTTTTTTTTGGAAATCGATTATTAATTTAATTATAAAGAATTCATCGAACTTCTTACCTCAATAGCTGTATATACCGATTTCGTACGTAATATGGAAGATACGATACAGAGTACGGTGTCGGTACAGTGCAGGTGCGACATTTTTTCATTAACTGTTCTCTATCAAAAAAAAAATCACTCTTAAAAAGGAAAAATTGATAAGTCGACGTGGAATTGATTGTCCACAAATACTAAAAAGCCTTATTTTAAAATTATTTCTTCTCATTTTTGAGCATTTTTTAAAACCAATTAAAAGAAAAAGTAATTAATTTGCTTTAAAAGTTAAAAAACAATTTAATTGATTTAAAATTTTCAACAGAGTTTATATTGTTATGTTATATAAACAAGTTGTCAAAATAAGTTAGTCAAGTAAGGCAGAATTGTTAAAAAAAAGCAAAATTATTAGTTACAAAAATTCTTAAAGGAACTAAACAATTTAATTTTATTTTAGTCAAAACACACAATTTTATTTGAATTAAAAAAAATTTAAAATCAATTTAAGCTTCAGCAAGCTTATTGTTTTTTTTTTCCAAAATATGAATTTCTAATGGATGATGCAAACACTGGATTATTTTGCAAAGGCTCTTAATAACAATTTAAAAGTGTGTTTTTTATTTTTATATTCTTATTTTCTATTCTTATTTCAGAATTAATTAGAATTTATGCGAATATTTTTAAAAAATAATTTTCATCTGACTCATCATCTTTATTTTGCGCTATAATTCTTTTAATTTACTGTTGCAACGCATACAAAATAATTGATTTATTATACCAAATTTCTTTTTTAATTAGTTGGCAAAAGAAATTTCACTCAAAAAACTAAGATTTAAATTAATATCGTGACATGTGATGTATAGCAAAAACTTGATGTAAATAGGAGAACACAAATTTTTCTAATGAATGGGAAAGTTTTATAAAATATAATGTTGTGTTGTGAGTCGACTCGGAAAAAAAGACTTTTTTTTCGACTAGTGCATTTTTCTAAGAGTCGACTAGAATTTTTTGAAAGTCAATTAGATTCAACTTGATGATATCTAGTCGATAGTCGACTCACAACCCCAATCAAAATAAAGAAATCAACTTAAAATCAAAACTGAGATTGAAAATATTCTTGAAAATTGATTTTCGGTGTATTTAGATAGTATTTATTTTTATATCAATAGACGAATCATATTTTTATGTAAATTTTTGAGAATTTCATTTAAAAGAATGGAAAGAGGGAAATTTTTTAAAACTGGGTGATTAATAAAAAGGTTAACAAATAAATTATTTTTTATTATTTGAATAATTAGGAATGGTATTTTCGAAAGATAAAAATTTAAAAAAAGACTTTTAAAATTCATAAAAAAAAATTAAAAATACATTTTTTTTTAAATTGAATAAAAAATTAATTAGTAAAATTGAAGATTTCAAATTTTAAAATTAAAAACTAGTATTTGGACTCAAGCAAAAGTTTCGATAAAATAAAATTTTATTATAAACGTAAAAAAACATATGGCAAAATCACAATTCTCGATAAAAATTAGTAATAAACTTTTAATTTTTAAAAAATTAAAATTTTGTTTTTTGTTAGGAAAAGCAGGAAAAAGAAAGAAAATTAACTAAATATGAAATTTCATTAAAAATTAACAAAAAATTCGTTTTAAATTTAAATTTTATTCGAAAAGATAAATAAATGATAAATTATCAAACCAATAAAATTAATAATTTATAATCTTAACAGGATCAAATAAAGAACAAATGTCAAATGTAAAAATAAACGAAAAAAAAGAAAATAAACATGAAGAAACTTGTAACAAAGACGAAAAAGAAGAAAAAAATATGGAAACTATTTTGAATAAACAACTAAAACAAATCGAAAACATAACACATGAATCATTAAATGATTATCTAATTTTTAATCAAAAAAATGAAAAGGAATTTTTAAAAGATGAAGAAATGTCCGAAATCGATGAAGAAAACTTTGAGCCTATTTTATGTTCATCTATAAAAGAGAATTCGAAACTAAAAAAACAAAAAAATCAAAATGAATCAAGTGATAAATTCAACAAATTGGTTGATAGTTTCATTGTCGATACTACTGCTGATTCTTCTCTAAATGAATCATTTACAAAAGATTCAGTTGAAGCTGAAGTATCTGCTCCTGTTGAAGAGCCAAAAGAATTGTCAGAAGAGGAATCAATTGTTGTTAAGGAAGTTGTTCAAACACTTGAAACTAAACCAGATGAAATCTCTTTGGTAAAAGAAGAAGCTAAATTAGAATCCGTTGTACCCGAACAAGCTAGTGTCGAACAACAAGACCAATCTTCAATCGTTAAACAGCCAAAAGAATCTCCCTATATAAGTGATTTTTATCCGTATTCTATTGATTTTAAAAATCCTCTTGATAGATCTTTTCCAAATTTTAATCAACCACAATTCCAACAATTTAATGATGTTGAAATACCAATTTATATTTCCCCCACCGTTTCCAATACTTTTGGTTCAAATGTTTCAACAACAAAATCTCAGGATAAACTTAATATTATTTCATCAAAATTGAACATAAATCTTGATTCCCTTACTAATCGTGATGAACATCTTTTTAAAATTGAAGAAAAGGTAATTTCAAATCCATTTTTTGAACCCGAATCTAATGATTTTAAATCCAAAATTACTTATTTTAATAAAATTATTTCGGACAATTCTAAAACTTCATCTACAAATCCATTTTGCGACAAATCACAAGTATTTGATCAATTTTTTACTGAAAAATCATCAGTTTCTTTTAATGAATCTAATAATGAAAATGACACTTTTCAATTAGTAAAAATAAGTATCGTTAACAAGAGACCCGTTTCTTCAGATAATGATGACGCATTAAATGAAACAGACGAAGAGCAATATCTTGACCAATCCTTTGGAACTCATGATGACGTCCTCATTAGCGAAAATAAACGTATTTCTTCTTTGGATCCTTCTTTATCTAATGAATATGATTGGACCTCTTTGAACCATGGTTCAGTTTATTCGAGAGAAAGATCTTATTTTACAAATTCTGAATCACATCAAAGAATTCAAAACGATACAAAATTTATGGATAAATCAAAAAATCCTTTCTTTCAAGAACCTATTCGTTTCGTTCACAGGGGTTTTGATGATTTTTCAAAAGTTCCTTCGACGAATCCTTTCAGAGAAGATAATTTTCTTCTTGAACAGCCACTTAACGTTCAAAGCCTTTCTGTTCAAAATCAAACCAGTATTCAGAGCGAATTTAATCGATTTCCAGTTAAAATTTCTGTCGACTCAAATAATGATCTGAATATTTCTGATAACAGTCAAATAAAATCAATAAAAGTCGAAAATTTTACTGAAATTAAATTAACCGATGACTTCAAATCAAGATCAGATGAAAAATCAAAAGAAAATCGACCAAAATTTGTTAAGACTATAACGCATAGCGAGGAAGATTTGTTATTCAGGAAAAATTTGGATGAAATTAAACAAGAAATAGATCAAAATCTAAGAAGAAGTAGAGAAATAGAAAAACCGATTGAAATGACAAAAATTACCGAAGAAAAGCCAAAATCAAAAATTGATAAATCCGAAACTAAAAAAGAGAATGGTATATTATCTATGTTTACTCGATTTATTAATGTAATTCGATCTCCATTTACAAAAAACTCTGATTCAAAGAAAAAGCCAAAGCAAAAAGAATACAAACAGTCTTTAATTTCAAGTCAAGATGACGAAGACGATGATGAAAAAGACATTAAGATATTCACTATAAGTGATGCCAAAAATAGCCATAGTAAATTACCATGGGATAAAAGTAAAGAAACAAAAATAAAATACGCAACAAGCAAAGATATAACACCAAAAGAAGTAGCCAAAATGAGAAAATCAAAATCTCAAACTAATGGAAAGGGTTCTGGTTGGAAATGTTGTCTATTCTAAGCCGAAAATTGTACAATCAAAAAAAATTCTAAATTTAAAAATAAACAAGCATTTGTATATTTGATAAATCATTAGAAATTTTAAGTCAATGAAATCGGGTTTTAAATAAAAAAATCTAATCAAAAAAATTAACATTCAAATACCACTTAACAAAAAGAAAAGTCGTTCGTTCAAGAAAAGAAAAATGCTTGTTTTTATTATCAAATTATTTTGGATTTTGGTAATAAAAAAAATTTTGAAAATTAGATGGTTTAGTAACTATGTTTCGTAAGAGTGTAGAAGATCGATGATTGTACATGTATGGTGTGAGCAAAGCGTTTCAATTTTTTTTTATATTTCAAAATGCCAAAATTGTATTTGTTAAATTATGTTTTAATTAAAATTTTAAAATTATTAAGTATTGGCATTAAAGCCATTGTAAAATACCAAAAATAGAAAGAAGAGCCAACAAAAAAACTATGATAGTTAAGGTGCTTCTTTCCATAGAAATTTTAGTTTTTTTATATGTTCGTGCGTGTGAGTTTTTTCATCAAGATATGTAACTCATTTGAAATTTAATATTTTTTTTGTTATTTTACATTTAATTTTTGAAACAAGCATTTTATTTTCTTAAATGTCCTGTGTCTGAAGGTTTTTTTTACTTTCTGAGTCTTATTTTTGTCATTTTCTTTTATCTTATATATTTTCTTATATTTTTTTAGTGTAAAATTTAATTCTATGATTATTGAGTGCTAATTTTTTTTTAAATTTTTATTTTAAAATTCAATTTTATTGGCCTAGAATTTGTAATTGATAAAATATTTATATGATAACCAAATCCGACCGGTGTTAATGAATATATTATTAGAAGCTAACAAGTATTTATAGTTAAATATTCATTCAGTCGGGTTTTTTAGTCTAGTTTTACTTATATTTTAAATTTTGAAATCTATTTGTATTTAAAAAAAATAATTTAACTGTTTTTCAACTAGTTTTTTTTTAAACGCTTTTGCTATTTTTTTTTTCATTTTTTAACTAAATTAATTTATTGAAATTTTTTAAATCAAAATTATTGGATTTTTATTTTTGAATTTTTTGAAGGTTAAAAATAATAAATGCTTAAATTAAAAAATTTTTTTAAACACTCTTATCCTATAGTTTTATTCTCTATTTTCCTAAAAACAATTTTTGCCTATTTTCGGAAAAGTTGAAAATAATACCAGTTAATACTAATGATTCTTCAAGCCTATCTTTGAAAGCATTTAATGAATTTAGTTCATCATCATTTTTCAGTAGGCTATTTCAATCGTTTACTCGAGGTCTCTTAAATACAAAATCATAACTGATAAACAGATCTTAACTAAAAAATTTTTTAAAAAATATTAAAATCTTTCATCTTATGAACAAAAATTCTGATTTTTATAAATTTTAGATATTTTGATACATTTTTAATGAATAGAAATCTTCAGTAGCTTCTAAAATATATAATCATATAAAATATTTGGGCTCATCCGAAATAAACATTTACGAAAAATACCAGAACCTGCAACAATGCATGCGAAATTCGAATATTTTAAGGCCAATTCTAGAAGATTCTTTATTGATAAAATTGTTTATAGTTTATGGTAGATTCACCTTTTGTTTTTTTTTGTTGCTTGATAAAAAGTTACTAATCTGTTTTTGGTCTGGCAAATTTTTAAAACCTTCTTTACGCAGATGGTAAATGATGTTTAACGGGGTAGTTACTTTAATACTAAAGTAGTAAACTATTCTTTCTTTTACGTAATTTCTCAAACGCTTAGTGTTAATTATTTAATTGTAATCTTGCTCAGAATATTCGTTAAAATCGATCATTTTAGAATAATTTTAATTGTATTTAGATGTAGACAAGTAAAATTGCTCAAAAAATGAATTTTTAGAATATTAAATTATTTTTAGAGAAACAAAATCATTTAATATGTAAGGAGTAATTTTATAAACAAGAGTTTTTTTGGTGATAAAAAGAGTAAAACTAGTGCCAAAAAAATATAGCCAAATATTTGATTGATAGCAATTCTGAAATAATATTAAACCTTTGAATTTTGATTTTTTATTTTTTTAAACCAAGCTTACCACTCACCGCTAAGTCCAATAAATTCTTTGAATCTGCTTTAATTGCTTTTTAAATTTTACCTGAAATCATACTGAGTTTAGTGATTTTTAGACCTCGAGCCAAAAGTTGTAGAAAAAATAATCAAAAAATTAGGATTAATTAGAGTCATATTTATACTAGGGTCGAAACAATTAACAAGTGTTTTATTTTTTAACTTTATTTAATCAAAATTAAATCAAAAAGTTTCTTTCAAACTAATATTTGGCAAGTTTATTTAATTAGATTTTTTTATCTTCATGATTTGATTGAAAGTTATGTTCTTAAAGAGTTTTGTCAGAAATAAAGCTTGAAATGTTCCCTTATTTAAATTCGAAGAATAAAGCTGTTCATCTAGTTCTATTCTCCATAAAATTCTAGCCTTAATTATCCTTTATTTTGTGAAAAAAAACGAATTTTAGAAAAAAACTAAAGTTTTAATTTTTCAAAATAAAATGTTTCATCGGCTCAGGTATAAAATTTAGTTATTAAAAAAAAAAAAACAGTTTTAAACTTCGAATTTGAATAAAAGGCTAAGTCGAGATTTTTTCCTGATAAAACTCTTGAAGAACATAAGTTTCATTCTCTGGCCATTTTATACAAAATTGAAGATCAAAAAAATCTACTTTACTTTTGGCTGATGGAAATTAAAAAATAAAAAATTAGTTAGTTACTAAAATTTAGACTTCAAATATTTGTATCTAAACTAAGTTTTTATTTACAATTATTTAATATTATAAAAAATACAACAATAAATGCCTTCAATTAAAATTAAAAAAAATAATATTATTTTATCGTAAATATTTGTTTTTTATCGTTGCTCTAAAAGTCCAAAAACTTTGTTTTAGCGCCTCAAAAATAAATTAATTATTCATATTTGAGAAGATTAAAATGAAACCTAAGGACTCATTAAGCCTTAAAAATCCAGTCTTTTCAATTTACAATAGACTTCGAGTCCAAATAACAATTCTTATGGTGGCACTAAACCAAAGTTTTGGAGCTTTTATTGTGACGTTAAAAAACAAATATTTACTGTAGCTTGTCGAAAGTAAAATTAATTAAATATTTTTTCTGTTAACAATTCTTGTGCGCTTGGTCTCTCCTCTGGGTCATACTGAGTCATCCTAAAAATATAATTTTTCCTAAAAATTCTTTTTATGAAAAAAATGCATTATTTGATTTTACATTTTAAAAATTCGATCCAAATTCCTGGTATAAATTCTCGGAATATCAGGTCTTTTCCATGATTTAAAATCTTCAACGTCTTTTAGTATAAATCGACCATCCTCAAGACTACACAAATTAAACAATGCCCATCCAGCTGACCATATATCATATTTAAGGCCAATCTTTTTATTATTCATGTGCTCTGGACATTTATACCAAGTTTCTTTTTCTTCAACAACAGAATCATGTGACTCTAATATTTCACTGCTAGCTGGTATGAAAAGTCTTAATCTATCTTTCTTAAATGATATTGCTTCTGGAATTATAAATTTATGCAAAACATTATTCTGGTGTAAACAAGCTAAAGCAGTAAGTAATTGTTTAGTCCAATAAATAATTTGTTCTTCTTCGATTTCTATATGTTTCTATTTGAAAATATATTTGTTCTTGATTTATTAAGTAATATGTATTCTCAAATAAATGCAAATTACTTTGTATGATTGTAAATGTCTTTGGATTTGTAACCGCCAAGCAAATGCATACTAAATTAGAAAATAATTAACCTATAGAAAAAGAAAATTTCCAAAGAATTTTACATAGTCATCATCATAAGTTCTCACGACATAGAAGAATCCGTTGTCAATAAAGTAGTGTGGTGCTATTATGTTTGGATGATTAAGTTCGTTTATTAATTGAAAAACTCGTTGAGACCTTTTATCTTTCACCAATACAGGTTCACATGTTTTTCTTTAAAAAAATTATTTTTTAATATTATTAGATTATTAAAAAATAGAATTTATTAGAAGTTTTTAATTTAATAATTTCAAAAAAATAAAAAATAGCTACCTTTTTTAACCTTTTTCACTTAAATAGATGAAAAAGGAAACACGGATAACGCGAAATTTTAAAAAGAATACACATGTCCTTATGCTTAGAATTATAAATTTAACTTAAACTTTAACTAACATCCGTCCAAAATTTTGACCCTTTTTTGTGACTGTATCTTTAGCTTATGTGCCATAAGTGTACGGTTCTTCGATTTCAATTTTTTTAAATTTATCTAAACTCACATTTCAATTCAACTAAAAAATTAAAGTCTGAAAATAAAAATCTATTATTAAACACTCATTAAACAATCAAAAAGAATCTCAGGTTTATAAAAATTAATATTTTCTAGGGTCTCAATCAAGGAATATAAAACTAATTTCATTTCATTTTATTTCTAAATAAAACAGGTCAGATATTAGTTACAGTTTGTAGAAACGACAATTTAGTTACGATTTAGATTGGATATTATTAAAAATATAAATGGTACGCTCCTACTACTAAAATTAGATTACAGAATCTCATTTTTTTAGGAAAAAAAAATCCTCTTAGACTCAAAAATTTACTAGAGTTACAAAAACTTATAAAGAATTAATATTTAAAAAAAACTTTGAGAATTCGACTGAAAAAACTTTGATGTCTATTGTCACTTGATTATAGAATTTCAAATTTTGAAAAATAACCAGAATAAAGCAAAAATAAATATACTTTATGTTAAAGTCAGCAATGTCATCACATTTAAAGTATTCTATTCCTGAAAGCTTTTTGATTTTATAAATATCATATCTCATATCAAGACCGTCACCAACCATCAAATCATTTATTTTACTTGTCTGAAGACCCATAATTACTATAGTATATTTTCTCTTGGCTTTTTAGCTCTTGTTTAACTCAAGCAAAGTTATAAATTTAAAAAAGTAAAACTATAAAAACTAATGTGAAAAACTGAAATTTGTTTTTTTATTTTCCAACAGAAAAAAAGAAATAATTTGAATGAAGTGAAATAAAAAAAATAGTAATAGGTGTTCTAGGTTACGTAACTCTTGTTAGCTCATAAAAATAAATTAAAAACAGAAAACCAATAAAAAAAAACTTAAAATTTGGATTTTGTTTCAAAGATTTTTTTTAATGAATCGTTGTGGTATAGTGAAAAAATGTTTAATTTGACTGACAACTGCTTTAAAAATTTAAAATTTTTGAAAATTAAATAATTAATTATTACGAGTAAAGCATAAAATTTAAAGAGAGTTTAAAAGAAAAAAAGTTTTTAAAATTTTTATTTCGACATTCAAAAGTTACGAATTATAATAATTGAAAAACTAATATTGCAACAAGGTAAATAAATGAAATAAATTAAAATATCATTTTTATTTTCTTTGAAAGTATTTGAAATGTCGTCTGTAATATTTTCGATTCAAATATTAATAATTGTTTTTAGTTTTTTAAAGTAATGTTTTTAAATCCAACAAGCAATCTAATGTATTTTTATATATATTTCTGGTCCTTTTTATATTCAAATAAACTTTTGATTGAATAATGTTTTTTGTTATTTGAAATTTTTGATAACATAAAATTTTTTGTTATTGATCTAGTCTAAAACTAAGAATTTGCAAGGTTACCAATCATGTGCGTCTTCAAAAAAAAAATAAAATAATCTAGCAATTAAGGAGAAGAAGCTTTTTGAAATTTGTTAAGAAATAGAATGGATAAACTGTGTTAAGATTATTCGTTAATTTGAAAAAAAATGCTTATTAATACTAATTTTGAAGGTACCCAAGCGGAAATGCATCTTTTATTTTTACCGAAATAGTTATTACATATCTTAATTGCAAGTTAAAATTTTTTGTCAATTTTCTTTGTCTTATTTTTGATCAACAAAAATCCCTCTGCCCTCTAAATATACTGGTACGTAGAAAAGTAAAATTTGCTAAATCTGGTTTTTAATTCTGCAAAAATTGTGCAATTTTAATTGCGTATTTAAAATCATTTTGCATTAATTTTTTTTGAATGAAAATTTTAATATTATAATGTACAAAATTGCTCCAAAATATCTTTTAAGAAATTTTGAAAAATTCTTATAAAATTTAATTTTTTTGTAAGAAAAAAATATTAAAATAGCAAAAAACTTGCTAGAGGTCTGAAATTTTTGCAACAATAATTAAATGGAATCTTGCACAACAGCAAAATAAACATATATAATAAAAACGCAATTAAATTGCATAATTTTTTGCAGACTTTGAAACCAGGTGCAGCAAATTTCGCTTCACTAGGTAACAATATTTTTTGTTGGCAAAAGTATTTTAAAGTGCTTTGCAAAGCGATTTTTTGTTGATCACAAAAATAAGAAAAAGAAAGTTGACAAAAATTTTCAAAATGCCGTTTTTCATGAGCTTTTTAGATATAAGCGAAAATTTATGGTAAAAATAATAAACCACTTTAATTACCATAACTATCATAATTACTACTTTTATTTCCCTAAATTTTAAAGAATTTTTTTGTAAACAAATTTAATTTAACGTAAAAATTCATGATCAAATCTTCTAGAGCATCAAAAGTTTGATAAAAAAGCTATTTACTCTTTAACCGTCGAATACTTTACTTTACAATACAATACTTTTAGTAAAACAAATTTGACTGATACAGATATTTAACAATAAATTTTTGTTTAAATTTTGACGAATTTCAGATTCTTTTTCTCAAGTTTTTTATCAAAGAAAATTCATTTGAAATATAAAGTAGCGTTATTATACTTGACATTATGAATTATTTGTTTTTAAAAATTAAAACGTAGAAAATAGATAAGTAAAAAATTTTTAATAAAATAAAAATTAGCATATTTATAGAATTGATGATTAATCTATAAAATCAAAAAAATTTATTTAATTCAAGTCATTTACGTATAAATCATAAAAATCAAAATCTTTCCAAAAAATTAAGCTTGGGCAACCATACCTGTAATGTCGATGAAATAGAAAAAAAAATATAGACTAGAAAGAGAAATAGTGCGAAATTAATCCCATAAGCATAACTTTTTGATAAACATATGAATAGGGATAACTCAATGGAACAAATAGAAAAACTCAACATTTTTAAAAATATCTTATGCGAAAAATTTACTTCGGAATGGGCAATCGCTAATAACTGCTGAAGCTACAGCTATACACCAACGATGTGTGTATAACCCTATGTTATACAAAGCAGTTTTATTTTTTATCTATTTATTATCAATTCTTTGTCTAGAATCATATTTATAAAAAGTTAATATTTTCCGGTAAAATCAAGTTAATATACCTAGAAGCGCCTGACGGTCAAAATGAGCTTTTTCTCATTTTAGATGGAAGCTTACTTTAAAAAGTCATAATTCTTGTTTTTTATGATTTTAATAAGTAAATATTTGATTATTAAAGTAAAAAAATTTATACAGATAGAAAAACCGTAATTTTTGGAGTATGATTCAATTTTTTTCCAAAATGAATTATCTGTTTTTTTTGTATTT
>NTPY01000450.1:193913-209306 GCA_002922825.1 Brachionus calyciflorus | reverse complement strand
ATACAGATAGAAAAACCATAATTAAAGTAAAAAAATTTATACAGATAGAAAAACCATAATTAAAGTAAAAAAATTTATACAGATAGAAAAACCGTAATTTTTGGAGTATGATTCAATTTTTTTCCAAAAATGAATTATCTGTTTTTTTTGTATTTTTCGGTAAAAAATATGCCGTAAAACCCCATTTTTAGTACCAGGTACAAATCGTTGTTTTCAGTTTTGTACCATGTAACTATTCTATGTCTGTATAAATTTTTTGATAGTAAACTATGACGATACAAATCATGTTTGTATCACTAGCAGTCTCTAATTTTTCCGATGAATAAACCATTTTTTTTTAAATATCTTATTTATTTGTGAATAATATAAAAATCTTAATTTATAGTTAAATATTTATAAGATAATTTTAATGATTTTGAAAATTCTATTTTTGTACCATGGAATAAAAAGTGAGTGGTCCAAAAAATAAAATTGATTTAGATATTTTGGTATATTTGGTATACTTATTTTAAATTCTTTCAAAAATAAAGGTCACCATTTAACAAACTTTTTTTCAAAATATTAAGATAAAAGAGTATAGATTCCGTATATCTTATCAAAGATATAACGAAACTACAGATTCTGTTACATCTTTGAATAAAATATTTGTGAATAAAAATATTCGTTTCCAGAAAAAAATTCACATAAAATATTTTCACAGATCTCATTCCTCAGTTAAATTATTTTAAAAAAAATACATAGTGCTTAGAATTTACGAATGGGTGTCGAGCAACGGGAGCCGATTTTAGATCTTTTATTTTTTTTATAATACAAAGTTTATGCGACAACAGTTCGGCCTTACCTCTTCAAAAGCCGAATTATTTTATGGTTAGAAGTCTCTAATTTGAATTTTTTTAAAGTAATTTTAAAATTTTAAGATAGTTTTATTAATTTTCGTTTTTCTGAGGCCTATAAAAAAGACCATTTGAGTAACTTTTAAGCATCGTAACTTTTGAACGAAATAAAATATTCGTGATCAGTGGCATATGGTTTGACATTTTTTAGATTAGCGGACGATACAATAGTGCAATATTAGTTGCTTTTAGGGTTTGAATTCATGGATTAATATAAGCTATTTTTTAAACATAAAAAAATTAAAATCGTTTTTCGCATTCCTAATTATGATTCCCTATCTTATTTTAGGTATAAATTCTTCTAGAAAATTGGTCTTGAAAATAAAGCTATCCTTTCAAAAAACTTTGGCAAGGCATATCATCTCAAAAATATATTCTATCAAAAGATATTTAAAATTTCTGGTTTTCGCTTATTCAATTGGTTTAAAAGCGAAAACCTAATAGCAAGAAAATACTTTATCTTTGATATTTGAAATAGAGAACTTTTAAGTCGACATTGACATTGTCTTCAAAAGCAAGTTAGTTTTTTGTTTCATTCCTTAAAACAAGTATATAAAATACACTTGTAAAAAATCCAGCTATTCAAAATTTAAACAATTACCTTCAAAGAATAAAATTTAATTTAATATTTATTTAGGTTAAGGGTCAAAAATAACACTTTTAAATTTTCAAAATCAAATCAAATATTCCTGTATAAAAATACATAAATCAACTGTAAATTTTTTTTTTCTCAAAACAAAATAGAAATAACTTTTAAATATTATTAATTTTGACTTAAATTCTTTAAAAAAAAAAAATTTTTTTTTTCATGAAAATTTAATTGAAAAGAATTACGAAATTAAGAGATCTCTTTCCTTTTTTTCCATAATTACGAATTTCATAAATTAGAAATCGCTAAAAAACCCAATTTTTTTCTCTATTTTTTTTATTTTAGTTAAAGCAAACAATTTTTTTAGAAAGTTACAGTTTTGTTGATTCCTTATCTATTTTAAATTCATTAATTTTTGATTTTGTTTTCCTCTCTAGCTCTCTTAAATAATATTAATAATTTGTTTCAATTTTAGAGAACTATTGAAAACTAAAGAAAAGAAAAATCTAATTTTTCCATTAAAAAAGAATGTCGCTTCCAGATCAAAATTTTCTAATGCAATTATTCAGAAGGTTCCATTTTAATCAAATTTAACCTATATTTGTCTATTCATTTACTCAAATTAATTATTTTAAAATAGAGTGGATAGAGATAACAGTGGGTCTATTAATGCCATTGAACTCCAATCTGCTTTATCCAATGGAACAAATATTCCATTTAATCCCGATACTGTTAAGTAAGAAACAAAATCAAATTACTTTTAGTTGAATAATTAGAAAATTAAAAAAAAAATATTTTTTGTAAGAATGATGATAGGAATGTTCGACAATGATAATTCGGGAACAATTGATTTTAAAGAGTTTGCCTCGTTATGGAAATATATAGACGATTGGCAAAGATGTTTTAGATCATTTGATAGAGATAATTCCGGTTCAATTGATAGAAATGAACTTAAAATGGCTTTGACAGCATTTGGTAAATATTCTTAGGCCTTAAAAAAAAAAGAAATAATAGAAGAAACTTCGAACACTATAAAATAAGGATAAGTGAAAAAAATTTTCTTAAAGGTTATAGATTGTCTGATCAATTCTATGATGTTTTAATCAAAAGTGTTCAATTTAGAACTAATAGCCAAATGAATGCGCCAAAGCATAGTCCTTATGACTCGGCGTATTCAAATCCTAATAGTTCTAAAGTATTGTTCGATGATTTCATCTATATTTGCTGTAAAATCCAGGTAATCTATAAAAAAACTTTAAACTAATTTTGTCTTTTTTTTTTGTTTGTGCTTCTCTAAAAACAATGCGAATAATTAAGGTTATAGGCTAAGCGATAGATTTTATGATTTAATTATTAAAAAATTCGATCGTCAAGGCAAAGGCACTGTCGCTTTTGACGATTTTATACAATCATGTATAACTATACAAGTAATTTTTGTTATTGTTCTTGTTTAGTTAAGTAGTTTTTTTTTTTTAAATTTTTTTAGATTTAAATTAGCTTGCTTTCAAAATTAATTGTTAATTGCACTTAGCTTTTCCCTGAATCCTTTTTTTGCATTTCTAAAGAAATAATTTATTTTATTTTTTTTAAGACTCTTACACAAGCATTTAGGCAATTTGATTATCAACAAAATGGAGTTATAACAATAAAATATGAAGACTTCCTTTCATTAATATTCAGCCTAAAAATTTGAAGAGATCTAAATGGAGGTGGTGAACGCGATAAAACGACTTTTTAAAAAAAAATTACTTCCTTTCTTTATCTTTTTTATTCTACTTTAAATGATTTTATGAATTTTTTAAATAAATTTTTTTATTGAGAAATTTGAAAATTCTTGATTATTTTTCTCTTAGATCCTTAAGAAAAAGAAATAAACAAACTCTATGAAATTAAAAAGAAAATTATAGAAAAGATTATGTTCTAATCTGACAAACCAACTAAATCGATTTCAAATAGATCAAAAAAATATTTAAATAATCTTACGCACATTTTTTTAATTTTTTGTCTGAATTGATAAATTTAGTATACACCTCAGTTGCTTTTGGGAATAGACCAGTTAACCGTAAGAAATTTTATGTTTTTACCGTAAACTTTTATGTTCGACCTCTGGGTTTATAATCGTAAATTTGTTTTTTAACCACGTGTTTAACACGGTTTTTGGACATTTTTACAGAAATTTCTTTTTTTAATACGGTATTAAACATGTAAAAATAATATTTTTTTTAATAATTTTTCGAAAAATTTTAATTTAATTTTAAATTTAAAAAAAAATTATATTTTTTACATGTTTAATACCGTATTAAAAAAAGAAATTTCTGTAAAAATGTCCAAAAACCGTGTTAAACACGTGGTTAAAAAACAAATTTACGATTATAAACCCAGAGGTCGAACATAAAAGTTTACGGTAACATAAAATTCCTTTTTCATTATTTGAATGCTGACAATTTCGAGGAAAAAGAGTTCATATTAAAGTCCTATTAGAAATAGTTTCCTAAATTTTATCTAAAAGTCGACGGTGGGAGAATTCTAGTTATCTATTTATATCTATATTTATTTAAAAATAATATTTAAAATTAATATAAATGTTAAAATTTAGTAATAATTTGAACTCGCGTTTTTAGACAAAACCAATACCCTAATTTTGGTTATACCAAAGTCAACCAAATGGTTGTAAAAAATGGCACCTTTCGTCGAAGAAAATTTATTAAGAGATAATTTTTCCTCGCCTTTTTTTTTAGTTTCCTGTCAATTAGGAACATTTATTTTAAATTTACCAATTATTTTAGATATGTTTAGAATCTTTAAATTAAAAAATCGAGGAATTCAGGAATGTCGTGCATTTAAGTGCATATTTAGTGTACTTTTAATACCTCCTGAACTTGCAAATAAAATTTTATGAAGCTGAAATAAATCTCATTGTTTAAGCCTCAGGCAATAAAAAATAAATTGACAAAAATAATTTCAAAACAAGTTTTACTGTTAGACTTTTTAAAATAAAAAACAGACGCCACTTAAATAATATTTATTTAAATAACCTATATTTAAAAAATCTAAACGACCACTTTAAAGCTTAGCTTTTTTTCGATAAAAATATTTTTAATTTCTAAATTACCATGACAACTATTTTAGGATAAGAAAGCGGTCAATGTCATAGAAAATATTCAAAAAGATAAAAAAATATTTTCAATTTTCTTAGCCTCTAGATTTCATTCACGAATATAGAAAAAAAATACTCTTTTTCTGATTCACGGGTGGTTTTAGAATATATAAAATAAGATTTATTTTTCTCGCTTAAAAAAAAAATGCATTCCGTATCACCTGTACACATAAGAGTTCGAAATCAACTTAAAAATCCAATGACAGCGCTTAGTTTTGAGGTAAAATATAACCTATTTTTTTAAAAAGACTTAATAATATTAAAAGACGTAATTAAGGTAAAATAAAAAAAATTTATTGTTAATTTTAAAAAGGAATTGGCTGAAAAGAAAAAAAAAGTACAAATCGGTCCGTCAATAATAATCAACGAGTCGAAAAAAATTAAACCGAATCGTATAATTAAAAAAAATCCGAAAATTTCAAGTCCAAAACGCAAACCTGCGTTTCAATGGACAACACCGAAACAGAATAAAAAATGTGACTTAAATAAAACTTGTCGTCTAGGCGATTTTATTAAACCTGTTAAAGCTAACATAGACAAGCCAACTTGTGAAGTATGCGTCGAGCCAAAATCATGTTCTTCATCTAGATCACGTTCGCCTAGTCCAATAAAATTAAACCAAAATAATTGTTCGTTCCTAAAGCGTCTTTCTTCTTCAGTATCACCAGTATCACTAAATCGATCGCAAGAAATAGATCCCAATTCGACCTATAGTATTCCTAGCAGGTCTCGAAGTCACGAAAGCTATTTAAATAATAAAGAAAACGAACTTTTACCTTTGGATGAAAATGATCTAATTCTCAAAAAAGAATTTTTAATAAAGAATTTAATCAATACGGAATCATTTGCTAGTGATATAACTAAAGTTTTAGAATTGATACACGAGTATATGAATTCAAATTATGACACAGGTTTAGATTTAAAAACAGTATTTACATATTTGAGCAAAGATATTACAAGTTTACATCAGCTAATTGATTTATTTCATTTGACACACAAAGATTTAAGATCAATTATCAATGAATTTTTAAATTCAAATACTTTGTCCATGCTGAGACATGTTAAAGAAAATGAGAGTATTCTGAAAAAATTGGAATGCTTGAAACAAGAAAATAGTGTAATAATTTTAAATATTTTTTTTTCAAGTTTTTATCATTTGTATGAGTTTTTTATATTCTTTTCGGAAAGAAGTTACATAAGCTTATTTTTGAGATTTTATTTAATGTTCTCAAAATAAATTCAAGAGTTTCTTTTTTTAAAAAGTAATGACTCAAAAATTTAACCGTACCGATAAATTGAAGCCTTTGCCGTGATCAAAATTTTATTTTTTAAGATCAATTTTTACAATATATGAGATATTTTTTTCACTTTTTTTCAGCAAAAAAAGCTTATTTTCTTCACTCAAAGACCCAATTTTTTATATACCTTTAAGGACCAAGCGGGTTTTTTTAACCCTTCAGTCTTTTATAGAGTTTCATGACTAATTTTTTTATGAAATAAATTAATTTCACTTATTTAGGTTATTATTAAATCTTATACGCTATTTTTAGTAATTTCGCTTCAATATTTACGTCATTGAACGGCTTTAAAAAATAAATTTGTATGGAAACAGACAAATAATAGTTTCACTTTTTATTAAGATACTGGTCACATTTTTTAGGGGTTCGCTGGTTGGAAAATTTTGATTTTGATTTTTTTTACATAGTTTTAACTAATTATTTTCATTTTTTCACCATGAGGATAGAGAGGAAAAATTATGTTTATAAAGAATTTTAAATTTTTTTATTTAAGTTTTAATAGGAGTAAAAACTGAAATTTTCAAGTTTTAAGTGTAAAGCTTTTAAATTTTACAATCGAATCGGTAAAAATAAAACACCGGGTTCAAAAAACCCGTTTGGTCCTTTAAGTATAAAATTTTTTTTTTCCGGAAAAAAGTCTATATAAATTATCAAATTCATATTTTTTAAAAAGGTTTTCTAATTTCAGATAAGCTAGGAAAAGATTGGAATAGATAACTTTAAAGGAGAAAAACGGGTCGAAAAAACCCACCGGGCCTTTGAGTGTTAAACATCTTATGAACTTTATTTTGAAAGCGGTAATTACTAATAAATTACACAAATTGAGTTAATACTTTTGTTAACGCTCACGTCTTTTTTTCGAAGCAAGTGCTGTATAAGCTAAGAATAAAAGTCTTTTAAATATATTGTACAAAAAAGCTCATTCTAAATATTTTATAAAAACTTATTATTAAATATCTATGAAAGTTTATGAATGTTTATGAAATGATTTGAACATAAATGAATTTTCATTTTCGGAACATATGAATGGCCAGGATAGTAAAACTTAAGTTGACTGATTTAACACTAAGATCAACAAGTAGTCATTTGACTTTTTTTCGATTTGAATATAACAGAGAAAATCGTCAATTTAAAGTTAAGATCATTGAATTCAAAAGTTTTTAAAAAAATGGTCGAGATAGCTTAAAAAAAAAATTTTTGCTGAAAGTAGTTACACATTTTTCTTGAATTGAAACAGGTTATAAAGTAAAACAAAATGAGCAAAATGGAATGCCATTTTTAAAAACCTCTTCATGTTAATTTTCAAAAATGACTTCGGTGATTTTATTTATTTAGGCTAATTATTATTGTTTATCTTTGATTACTTATTCAACAACTAATTTTACTAAAAAATTGTTTAATCTAGGATATTTAAGGAATGTCAGTGATAACTGTCGAAATTGGACATAATAAAGTTTTCAAGCAGTTTTTTTTTGAAGTAGAATATCTTCTAAAAGCTCATACATCTAACAATAAAATTTTAAACATTTCCTAGAACATTAAATTTTTTTTGTTAAGAAATTCAAACAATTAGTTGCTGATTATGAGAAAAATATTTGCAAAACTGGAACTACCAACGAAGCCCTAAATGTAAAAAGCTTTAAAAAAGGAAACAATTTTTAGGACTCATTTAAATTAATTTATAAAAAAAACAAGATTGAAAATAACGTGTTAGCAAACCTGAAACAATCTTTGGAGGATAATCGAGCTCATTTAAGAAGACAGCTAATAGCACGTGAAGCAGAGTGTAATCGTCTTGGTGTTCAAATTAGGGTTTGTTTTTGATATAAATTTTTTTAAAGATTATTCTAATTAACTTAATTTTTTATTGATTTAAAGAATTTAAATCGTCAATTAGACAGAGCTAAAATGGAAATTGAATTATTGCGTGAAAGTCGAGAAAAAGCTGGTTTATCAAAATTAAAATTTGCCAATCAAACCAGTACATCAACTTTAAATAGCAATAAACCTCAGAGCCAAAAGTCAGCAAGTACCTCAAATTTATCCAAAATAAATAAATTAGACAAAACACATTTCACCTTTGAGGAAATCATATCAGACCCAATTAAAACACGACTTTACATTGAAAAGTTAAACAATAAACTCAAAGAAAAAGATTTGTGCATTAAGAATTTAAATGAGATTATCATACAGACAAAAAACGAACCGAAAAGCGAAAGTACTTCAACGTCTACTAGTGATAAAATAAATTCAAAATCAGATAAGACTCAAATTGCTAAATTGTTAAAGGAAAATGAAAAATTAAGACTTTCTCTCCAAGTTAAACAAGATAAATTGAAAAATGCTTTGAAATCAATCGATCAGCTAAAAAATGAGACAAAAAAGCCAATCAATATTTCGAATGAAATTCATAAAAAAAATGAAAATCATTCTGTTAGTAATAGTAGTGATGATGCATCTTCGAACATTCAAAAATCTCGTTCTGAAAGTCCAAGAAAAACCAAAAATATTGAGACATCTATACAGAGGGAAAAGAATTTTAGTGAGATTGAACTAAATAATGTTCGTTCGCGTTTACAACAAAGACTAAATGATTTAGAGCCATTACCAGAATTACTCAAAAATACCGAACTCAAACTTCATGATGCATTAAATAAAGTTAAGAAATATGAGGATGAGTCAAGTGATAATCGAAAAATTATTAGTGATTTAAAGGCCAAATTAGAAATGGCTTATATGCAATTGAAAAAAAAAGGAAATGATAACATAGAAGAAATTCACAAAAAAATACTTATGAATAATAGTATGACTAGTTTTAAGCAGCAACAAATTGATCATAGTGTTAGCCAACATAGAGATATTGAAACATTGACTTTGAAAAAGTTAGAACCGATAGAAAGAAGAATACAAAATTTAGAAGAAGAAAATAAAGAATTGATTAGGCAATTGGGACAAAAAGATGATTTAGTCCGTGACTTGATGGTACGATTTTGAAAATTTTTTTCCTGAAATTTATTTAGATTGTATTCTTTGACTTGAAAGTAGTTAGTTGACGGTTATTTTCTTATATTATTATTAATACAGTAGGAACTCGATCTTGTTAAAGTTTGATGTTGTAAAAATTTTAGACGCTACCGAAACAGTTAACGAAATCGAGTTCTGAATTTTTATAAAAACGGCAAATAAATTACATTTCGGATTAATGTGTTATAGATTAAAAGGAAAAAATTATAACATAAAACGCAATATTAGGCTGCTAAAGGAAATACTTTCCTAAATTTTAAAAGCGTATTTAGGTGATACTCGCTCATTTAATTAGAAGTTAAATTTTTTTTCACCAAGAAATATTTCTTTCTTTTGAACCCTTAAAAATGCTTGAATTTTTTTTATCAGGCAGAAAAATTCAGAAAAAATATTTATCATTAGGGCAAAGTAAAATTTTTGCTCATAGATTCTTTTGCATTTTGAATTCTTTAAGAGTCAATCCTTTTTAATAGAAGCCTTATTATAATTTTTTTAATTTGATTAAAAAAGAACTGGCTCTTTAAAATTTCAGCGTGCAAAAATTTTGCTCATTACGAATTTAAATTTTTTGAGCAACAATTTGGATTTAGTGCCATTATTATTAGGATTTATTACCGATCAAAGTTTTCAATTAAGCTCATTCAAAAATTGATGAAATTTTTCTCTTGAACTTTGAGAACATAAATCAAGTAAATCTGTCCTGATTAATAATCTACCGACTTTGATCCTTATCTTGTTCAATTTCTTTAATTTTTAAATAACGCATTTCTTTTAATTTTTTTTAATCAAATCGTACTCCAATCACTATTGTTACTGGTAGGGTACGGCATACTTTTAATAAAAAGTTAAATAGTTGATTTTTAAATTAATTTTTTAATTAAAGTTGGAAAATAATTAAAAAAAATCATTTTTTACATTTATAGAATAAGCTGAGCATTAAGTCAAACGAGGCATCGAGTTTTAGTCGACAATTAGATTTGGCATTAAGTGATTCAAACTTAAAAGAACATCAAATTAAAGAAAAATATGTGGCTAGAGAAAGAAATTTGATGGCAAAATTGAATGAATTAGAATCTAAGCTAAGATCAATGGAATTACATTCATCTGTTGATAAAAGAGATAAAGACGAAATGAGTCAAGACTATTTATCACAAATAAGAGACTTAAAATCTAAGTTAGAACAAACACAACAAACTAATCGTCAAATGCAAGAATATGTCAATTTTTTGAAAAATTCGTACATTTCTTATTTTAACGATAATACATTACATAGTTTTGACTGTCCTGGAAATGCCAATTTTTTAAGTGGTACTAGTTCGAATATTTTATTTTAAAGCAAATATTCTTAAAATTCTACTCTTATTTTTAAAATAAATATATTGTATTCGTTTGTATTAAATGTATTAATTTAGACTAAAAACTAAAACTATTTATTGAATTTCCTGTGAATTTTGATCTATTCTTGGAGCCCATTCGAAAAAATCTTAACCAATAGTTGTGCTTTGTGCAATAATCTTAATAAAATTGTCCTAACAAAACAACATGGCTTAGATATTGATTCTTTGGTTAATAGTTTAAAATTCAAGGTTAATCAACAGACTATTACCCTTATCTATTGCTAGACTGATTAACACTTCGTTTATTCAAAAAAAATAGAAAAAGAAAATTGTTTAAAATTGAAAGTGAAATTGATTTCATTCAATTAAAAATTCAAAAAAGACACAATTTATATTATTTATATTTATCACTATTGAATTTTATCACTTTTTTTTTTACCGGAATCCATTGGGTGATAAAACTGAGCGTAGACTGTACTAAACTTAAATACCAATTAATAAACAATCAATTTATTCGATAATCTTAAATATTTTTATTTACCGTAATTATTCACCGTGGAGCCCATGTGCTTATATATGAGTCTCAGGTTTAGGCACATGTGCTTATACAGAGTTTAGAACATTTTTGCAGTCGGATTGTAATGCCGCACCACAACCCGATTTTCAAATTTGAACAGATACCACAACCCGAAAAATAAATAAAAATAAGTCAAAATTAATATTTAGAAAAATAATAAAAATAAATTAGGTTTCGACTTGTGGTGCAATGCACGATTGAGTATGTAAAAATCGGGTCAAAAAAAATCTGGTGTCTAAAAAACGGGTTAAAAATAATCGGGTCAAAAAAAATCGGATGTAAAAAATAATCTGGTGTGTAAAAATCGGGTGTCAAAAAAAATCATGGGTAAAAAAATCGTAGTATAAAAAAATCTGGTGTGTAAAAATCGGGTCTTATTATAATAAAGAGAAACCCAATAAAATTGTTTCTAATGTTTTATTTGTTAAGACAAATAATTATGATAAAAAATAAAGAGAAAGTCTGGTAGCGACAAAAATTAAATCAAATCGATATAAATTCTATTTTTCGATTAAGTAAAGGCAAACTCTTGAATCTAAAATTTAAAAGATACGTTTTGGACCGCTGAAAAAGCAACACCATTTTTTTTGAAAAAAACACTGTTTTTCATGGATCTTAATTATTTTTTCAAAAACTAACTTTCATATAAGGTAGAGGAGATCTAAAGCTACAAAACGATATATTTGTTTGATAACTTAGAAGGTTTTTTGGTGCAATATTTTAATATCTTGAAAAACTCAATAAAGAAACCCCCCACAACACCTCCTTATTTTCCACACAAAGAAAACCACATTTCCTGATAGGTTACGACGAGCTCTCTTCAAAAATCTTATATGATTCAGAAACATGAGCGAAAATTGCTTTTCGTTTTACTTGCCTTTGATCATACGGATTTAAATCATTTTTTGCTTTTTGATTGCTAATTTAATTTTAAATAGTCGTCTATTTAATCCTTAATTTTTAAAAATTTTACTTTAGTGATCATCTTAAAAATCATTAATAAGCTTATCTACCTAGAATTTTCAGGTAGTTTAAAGTATATTTAGATAGACTTAATAGACGCTGAAGTAATTTGGGTGAGCATTAAATTAATTGAGAAATTTTTCTTATTTGTTTTTAAAAGCATTTAATTATCATTTTTTTACAAGATAATTTCACACCAGATTATTTTTGACCCGATTTTTTTTTACACCCGATTTTTAAATACCAGATTATTTTTTACACCCGATTTTTACATACCCGATTTTTTTATACCATGATTTTTTTTGACCCGATTTTTACACACCAGATTTTTTTTGACCCGATTTTTACATACTTGCCCGCAATGCACTAAAAGTCGAAATTTTTGAATTTTCAAGAAATTAAAGTGAGGAAAAAAAATTCATAGTATTGACTGGAGTTGTTTTTATTTAAAAGTTCAATCATCTGCTGGCCATAGTTCATCAACGACTAGCTCAAGTTCATTGAATGCTGCATCAAGTTCATCTACTCCAGCTACAACTCCAGCCACTCCTCAAAAAAGAGGCAGAAAAGTTGGATCAAAAAACAAGCCTAAAGATCTAGACCAACAAACAAAACAAAAAAAGAAAAAAAATAATTTTAATTTTAGTATTCGAAATTTGAAATCTTCTTTCACTTTAATAATTCGGTTTGTAGTTTTTCATTTTTTAGTATATTCATCGAATTTTCGATAAAAGTATAAACCCGTGCCAAAAAATTTTTTATCTACGGTAGATAATAAATTTTTTGGCACGGGTATGAATTTTTTTCCTCACTTAAATTTCTTGAAAATTCAAAAATTTCGACTTTTAGTGCATTGCACCACAAGTCGAAACCTAATTTATTTTTATTATTTTTCTAAATATTAATTTTGACTTATTTTTATTTATTTTTCGGGTTATAGTATCTGTTCAAATTTTAAAATCGGGTTGTGGTGCGGCATTACAATCCGACTGCAAACATGTTCTAAACTCTGTATAAGCACATGTGCCTAAACCTGAGACTCATATATAAGCACATGGGCTCCACGGTGAATAATTACGGTATTTGTTATGTATAAGCTGAAGCCGATCGCCGAACACTTGAATCAGTGCCTCACAATAGAAACACTGAAAAACAGAACAATGAAAATAAAGACTTATAAAGAAATATAAAGTTTTGATTATTAGACATTTAGGCATTGTATCTACAAATTTGGAAAATTAGACCAGGAACTTTTTCTTTGTTTTTAAAACATTCTCGAAGCATACACACTTTTTCGTCATTCTTTCCACAATTATTTCTTATAAAATTTTGCTCCTTTATAATTTTACATCTATCTAATAGTGTCATATTTTCGGTACTTACGTCTCTTGTAATTTCTAATATTTCTTCAATCAAGTCACATGAAGCTGGTTGTTTAACTAGCTCAATGATTAATTTTTTGGTAAAGCTATTCTCAAATAATCGAGAGTAAAAATGAATTTTCATGTCGATGGGAAAATATTCCGATAATACTATAATTAGGGCCAGAAATAGGCATGTAGTTTTGAATCTTCTTGGAATGCCAAGTAAATTTCCCCTCATTACGTTTAATTTAAATTATAAGTCTTGTATTTTAGGTAATATTATCCATTCCACATGTAAGAACTGATCTTATATATGTCTTGTATAGATGCGCTTTTAGGTTAGGATGCATTTTCAGCGTTTTAATACCAAGAGTTCTAAATTTAGTAAAAGAGCTTATTGCCACGCTTTTTCTTTTATCCAAATCTTTCTTAAAGTCAGGTTCATCGTCTTATAAGTGCAAGATACCTTCTACTGTCAACTCTGGTAATTTTTTTACACTCTAGTATTAATGGTTCACCAAGTTAATCTAATATTTTTAATTTAGAATTCTTAGAAATTCTTAGAAATTTTAAATAGCATAAATAGCGTCTTTTCAGAATTGTATTAAATTCGATTTGTATTACAGGGGTGCTTAACGGACAGTAATCGACACATAGAGAACATATACAGAACATAGAGTCACACTTTAGATATATTTTATCCTTAATACATTTAAGAATTGTAAGTGACGAATAAATCTATTATGTTCCCTTTATGTGTTCTAAGTGTGACAACTTAAGACATTATGCCTGGGATGTTACTTAACGTGACTTTGTATGACGAAGTGTGACTACAAAAAAGACTAAGTGTGACAAGTTGTGACAAAGCGTGACTTGAAAAAAAAAAGTCTAGGTGTGTCTAAATATGACAAAGTGTGACTTCTAAAAAAAAGCCTTAGTGTGTATAAATATGACAAAGTGTGAATTCTAAAAAAAAATTAGGAAACGGAACTTTATTAAATTATCGATTTAAGTAACGTATTTAATTTAAAAATTGGATTCTATTTAACTTTATATTTTCAATGTCTTTATTTATTGAGTTTTTCTTCTGTTAACTTTTTTTTTTAATTTTTTTTTATTTTTAGATGAGATGAAGATTCATAACCTAATTGATATGACATTTGAAAAGCTAGGTCAAATTTAAAATATTATTGGAGAAAAAAACGATCAAGATATTCGATTATTAACAGAAGAGGAACTTATTTAAAAAATACATTGAAAATATAAAGTTTCATTTCATAATTTTTTTTAGAAGTCACACTTTGTCATATTTATACACACTTAGTCTTTTTTTGTAGTCACACTTTGTCATACAAAGTCACGTTAAGTAACATCCCAGGCATAATGTCTTAAGTTGTCACACTTAGAACACATAAAGGGAACATAATAGATTTATTCGTCACTTACAATTCTTAAATGTATTAAGGATAAAATATATCTAAAGTGTGACTCTATGTTCTGTATATGTTCTCTATGTGTCGATTACTGTCCCTCAAGCACCCCTGTACCATGTCTACAATACTGGTCTTTCACATGTTCGTTCATGATGAAGGTTTAAATGAACGTTCCTGATCATCAAATGACTTATTCTTTAATCAATCAAAAACATGTTTTAAAATGTTTCTGTTCTGTGTTGGTTTTGTGTATTTTCTGTTTAAACAGGTTGTTAAGTTTGTTTTCGATTGTACTGTATGGAAGCAATCAATTAGGAGCTAAATTACAGTCCTTTTTTGTGATTAGAATAAATATTCTGTAAATTGTAAAAGAATGTACAACATTTTGAAATTTTTTATATGTAGAACTTTGTGAATTATCTGTTATAATCGAACAAATCTAATCCTTATTAATGTTGTGAATTTTGCAAATATTGGAGAATGTTTTGGATCCTTAATCATGCAACAATTTTTTTAAGAATAAAGCCTTGAAATCTCAGCAATTCTGTATTCTGAAACCAGACACAGTTTTAATATATTTTTGATATAATTTTTAAATTTCTTGATTTTTACAGTGGTTGTAATATAAATGAAACGTCAACCGTCAACCGTAACTTTTGACCGTAACCGTAACCCATGTTAATTAGCCTTAATTTTCAATTTTAAGATATTTGAGTTATGGTTATGGTTACGATCAAAAATTACGGTTGATGGTTGAC
>NTPY01000450.1:156299-183788 GCA_002922825.1 Brachionus calyciflorus | reverse complement strand
TTTTTATGTTGTTCATACAAGATATGTGTTTACCTTATCCGCGTCTTTCATGATCGATTTTTGAGTTTATTTAAAAATAAATTTTTATTAAAAATTTAATAAATTTTGTTTACCCTACAATTTAAGTTGGATTTCCCAAATAAATGTAACTGTTTTTGTTTATTTTCAGCTTTTTAATCGAAATTCAAAAGTAGCTTTTTACTTTAAAAAGCACGGAGAGGATTTTTGATAGCTTAGCGAATATCTTTTAAATTCTAAAAAGAGAATTTTTTAAAAATATTAAATAATTCAGAAGCAATTAAAATCTGAGATACTATCGTTAATAAACGATCTATAACGTACATTTTTCGTTTTAAGATCTTTTTTGTCTATACTGGAATAGTTTGACATTTTTAAGAAAAAAAAAATTTAATATTTAATTTCGAATATGCTAACGAAGACTAAAATTAAATGTAAAATTTACATTATAAAATATGTCTAGATATGAATTACGGGTCGTAGGAAGTTTTAAAATTTTTTTTTGTACAAGTAAAAATTTTAACTTAATTCAATTTTTTTCTAAAAGATTAAAATAAATTTTTTTCTGTTTTTGGGATAGCACTTAGAAGGAATAAAATACATAAATTGTTAAGATTATTTGTTTAAATCGATCGAAAAAAATGGTCTTGACTCAAAAAAATTATTCTAAAACTCGAATATCTCACTTTTTCCTTTATTTTTTTCTATTTTTTTGACAAATATTACGTTGTAGTTGCGACTACAAAACGAAAATTTACATTCAAACTCATTTTTACACGCAGAATACGAATCTAGAAAGAAAAGTTCGACAAAGCGTTGGAGTTGACCTTAAAAAAAAACGTCAAAGTTTACATTCTGAATTTTACGTTTGATTAAGTATTTCTATCGAAAAAGAAATTTTGGAAAAAATTGGTATGTAAATTATGAAAAACCATCTCAACTTGTATCTAAATAATATTTTTTAAATATAGTTCCTTATTACCTCTTGGGACAAATGCTGCCCGGAAAAAGTATATATTTTTAGCTGGGCTTTATATCTTTTGATTCACAATTGCTAGAGCCAAGTCAAGTAGCGCATTTTGCAGGGCTTTATATAAGCTTTAAAAAGATATATAATATTAGTATATTAATCGCATTGAAAAATGGTGTCATCCGTCCTTTGTTTAGATATGGTGCAGATATTTGGTTAGTTCGGGGAAAACGCATTTCAAGTTGTATTTTTTAGGGTTAAAAAATCAGTTTATTCATTGTTTATAATAAATCGAAAAAAATCAATATAGATAAATAATTTTGATTTGTTAGAATATTATTTTTGGATAAAATGATTTTTTTGAAAATTTTATGTCAACTGTAACTTTTTACCGTAACCCGTATTGATTAGTCACGAATTTCAATTTTAAGTTGTATTGAGCGATGGTTAGGGTCAAAGTTACGTTTATTTTAAACCACTATTTGACTACTAAATTTGTTACCTTATAGTTAAAGATTGAGTTTAAATTGGATAAAAAAGGCAAAGCTGTTTAGTAGTATCGTAATAGATTGCAAAGAAAAGAGGTATTAAAATTCGTTATTTTTATTTTCAAGATTTTAAGATAGCATATGAAAGAGCGTAAATAAAGCTTCAAAATGATACCCTAAAAGTATACTTAGCTAATTTTAAAAGTAATTTTTTTGATTATTATATATTTATTAAAACACCGCACCCCCTACGTACCCCCTTTTTTGTCCAACGCACCCGCAATTTTTTTCACGTAATCTTACTCAGTTTTCCATGCTCTATCTGAATATGGACTTCTTTTTTCATGTCGTTTGGCAAAAAATGATGTAAAAAATTAATCTAAATTTGACTAATAAAGAGAATAAATCGGATTTATTCAATCAAAAAAAATTATGACTAAAAAAGTAGAATAAAATGTGCTTAAAAACCGTGGAATTTTCAATTTTGGGCGGTATTCAAAATAAAATTGATTTAAATTTTAGCCATTTGATACATTTAAATGACAGTTCGAGTAAAAACTCAATATTTTTTTAATAAAAAGTCGTCCAAAGTGATAAATTAGAGATAAGAAATTGATAATTTTCATTTTTACAAAAAATATTAAAATTTAAAATTTTTAAACAGTTTATTCTTGTCTTAAACCAAAAAAAATCCGATTTATTCTCTTTAATAGTCATATTTAGATTAAATTTTTACATCATTTTTTCCTAAAGGACATGAAAAAAGAAGTCCATATTCAGATAGAGCATGGAAAACTGAGTAAGATTACGTGAAAAAAATTGGGGGTGCGTTGGACAAAAAAGGGGGTACGTAGGGGACAAAAAATAATCAAAAAAATTACTTTTATAATAACTTTTATAAATACTTAAAATTAGCTAAGTATACTTATAGGGTATCATTTTGATGCTCTTTCATGTGCTATCTTAAAATCTTGAAAATATTGAAAAATGCGGAAACCGCACCCGGGTGCGCTGTTTATCGTAAATTGGGGAGAGGGTGCGCTTTTTTCAAGGATCCAAAATTTGGAAATTAAAATTTTTTTCTTTCCGAGTCAACAATTGATGCTGTATAAAAACCAAAATTCCATTAAATGACGCCTCATCAGACATTATTTACGTTGGTTTTATACATTTCTCATTAAAAGTTTATCTAAAGTATTATGAAAATATTTAAAAACTCTTAAATGATTCAAATGCTCTAAGAATTTTTAATTGTGACTTATTAAACTTGTCACGTTTATTTTAAAGAAAATAATCAAGCAAAAATTTAGTGCCCGTTCCAAAGTTTTAAGATTTATTTTCTTGTAAAACTAATATGATAACCAATTATATATATTTATTTGTTGCCTGATAAAAAAAAATAGTCTGGCATAAAATTTTAAATCAAATATTTATTTAGAAAAAAAAAAACACTACTAAATTCAAAAATTTTATGACATTTATAATTTACAACTTTAAAAAAAATCAGAAAAATAATTTTTTTACTCTCAAAATTAAATTACAACTTTAATCACATGTTTAAAGAAAAATAAATTAAATGAATATGTAGAAGGATCAAGAAAAAAAAACCAATATTTTTAATGAAAACCACACAAAGCTGAATCTAAAAAGAAAAAATTGAAATTACTAGAACTTTCAAAAAAAAAAAACAAACATGAACTCCTTTAAAAATTTAAGCTTAGGTTTATTACTGATTTTACTAGCCATATCTGGTAAGCTAAGTAACTTTCTTTAAAAAGATTACGATTAAAGAATTTAATTACTAATTTCAAGTTGATTCATACCAACACACTAGACATCGAAGAATTAGAAAAACTGAAGACAAGGACAGAATCCAAAGAAAAAGCAATTCATTTAGATTAGAATCACCAGAAGATGATTTATATCTAATTTATTCAAATCCTTTTTTATTCCCATCTTTCGATCCATTTTTCCAGTATGAATATTTTAACAATTTAATGATGCCAATGAATCCAATGATGCAACTTAATAATATGTTTTATGACAACTTTCGATTAGGTGATATTCATAAAACTCAAAGTATCATGATGAATAAACTTTTAAATTCTTTTCCGAGTTTTCCGAAATTAGAAACTCAAGCTGGAGAAGATTTGAGAGATGATTTTAAAATAGAAGTTGAATCATGTGATAATTTAAATAGTGAAAAAAACACTGATAATTTTGTGAGTGATCATGGATTTTTTTATCACTTTGAATCAACAAGTTGTGGTTGTAATCAAACTGATTATTGTAAACTTTCATATGCCAAACCCGATTTGGACTTTTGTTACCTAAGAGAGATTGAGTCAGAACCAGAGTCATCTAGTAAAAATTGCGAACTATTAGAATCGTGTTTAAATGATGATAAAAATTGTGATGGCATCTATGTTGATCACAGATTGATGAAATATTTTAAGGTTTACTGCAAAGGAGATAAGACTGTTCAAAATATTCCTGCCAAATCGGCTAAACAGTTTATCATAGAGCTTAAAAACTGTTTATAATTAATAAACCAAGAAGTCTTAAATAAAGTTTTTATGATATTAAATTTTAATTTTTATTCATTTGTTTCCTTTCGATTGAATAATCTCCGGTAATACAAAAGATTTTCATTGATAAAACTTAAAAGTTAATTAAACGAAAAATTTTTACAAAATTTTACCTGCCTTATAAAATATAAAGTAAACTTAATTATATACACGCTAAAATTATTTTTCTTTTGCTTTTAAAATGAACAATTTTTAGTAAATTTACCATAATTTATAAAAAATTTGGAAAATCCTCGTATTAAATCACCATTGAATGGTCAAACAAGTGTTATTTCACATTATTTTTGGTCCAAAAAGGTCTGGGCCTTCCCTGTTTTGTGCAATAAACATAGATTCAAAAAAATTACAATTCAATTACAGTAGTGCTATGACACGTGAATTTTTGTAAAATGAAAAAGGACCAAAAAAGGTCCAAATTTACCTAAATTTTTTGGATTTTTATGAAAAAAACAATTTTTTAAAAAATCTGTGTATAACGAAACTTTCTTTTTTTTACGTAAATTTACGTTAAATCCACATGTCATAACACTACTGTAATTGAATTTTAATTTTTTTTCCTTTCCGATTGATGCTCTATAAAACCCAAATTTAAATAATATTTTAAAAAATGCTGTCACTTAATTTCCCGTCACTCAATTTTTTTCCTGGTCAAAAAAAACTGGTCTAAGACATTTTTGCTCAGAGTGATCAAAAAACAGGGAAGACCCAAAATTTTATAATACGGATACAAATATTCGTCTAATTTCGAATTTTACGAAACCCACAAATATTCTTGTAATATTTTAAAAATGTAAAACGAATGTTTATAACCGTAAACATGTTCAAAAAAATTTTAATAAATGTTAGCGTAAATTTATAAAATACAGTTTATCCCCGATTTTATGAACCTCGATTTAAAAGCATAATTTAGTTCACAAAATTGAGATTTCATAAAATCGGAAACCATATTCCATACTTTTACATAAGCATAAGTTTAAAAGGTTAATGTTTTTTTACTTCATAAATTCGAAGATACATAAAATCGAGGATACACAGTATTTAAATTTACAAAATTACTGAAAAAACATTAAATTTGTCAAATATCAAAAAAGAATCAAAGTTTTAGTTTTTTACTGATTTTTTATTTTTTTCAGTGAATTACTAAAATTTCTTTTTTGATTTTAGTAAATTTATAAAGCTTTAAAAATTTTACATAATTTAATAAAAAAAAGAATTTTATCATTTGGTATTAAAACTTAAACAACCTTTAACTGTCTGAATCACTTCAATTTTCGTTTGCTTCATTTTACGTCTTACAAAAAACCTGATATAAAATATCAATTCTTAGGGAATTATTCCTTAAACATTAAAACGATATAATTTGTTTCATTATCAGTTTAAATTTAAAACTTAAGTGGTAATTTGTTGATTGTTTAAACTCTTTTAATTTCTCAATATTTCAATTCGGTAATAAATTTTTGATATTCAAATAAAATCAGCAAGGCAATAAAAATTTTATTGTAAATTAAATTTATAAACATTAGGCTGAAAATTTAAACGATTTGTACAACGAGTTAGCAGATAAATTATGGCTGTTTGAGTTAATTTTAAACATCCAGCAAGATACAACTCTTCGAGACTTTTTTCTAAAAAATTTCCCATTGTATAAAGACTTTTATCAGTTAGTTTATATAAACCGGATAAAACTAGACATTTCAAAGGACAATTAGATGCCAATGCAACAATACCATTATCTGTACAGTTCGAGCATGCTTTAAGATCAATGTACTCTAGTTGATTTAAATTTAAGGCTAAAATAGAAATTAAATCATCATCTATTATTTTATCTAATCCCGAAAAATCTAATTTTATTATATTTTTGCAATTGAGTCCAAATTTTACAAGTAAACTACGATTTATGGCTCGACAAGCGGAAAAATTTACACTTTTTAATTTTGCCGAAGTTTCAGTACACAAAAATAAAGTCTCTAGATTTTTAAAATCGGCTCTCAAACTAAACAGTTCAAAACTAATATTTTCCAAATTTTTACAATATTGACCAATACTTTCTATACTTTGATCACCTAATTGATTATTTAGACTCATATAACCTCCTAGTTTAATACTTCTAAGTTGATTACCAATTGACTTTAAAAGCTCAGTAAAATAATTATCATCAAGGCATTCGACACAAAAAAGAGACAAATCTTTTAAATTTTCTAATCGTTTTAGGCTATTGATTAGAATGTTTGGATCAGTAATTATTGGACGATATAAAGAGAGTGAGATAAGTGATTGAGGCAAAACTAAAAGTGGATGGTTGTCTTTGACTAAATTCATTCGAATTGAATTAGAGCCTATATTCGAATAATAAATATTTAATTCTTTTATACTTGGACAACTTTTAAAAAAGTCTTTCATTTCTGTCTTATCAAGACTATTTGAACCACAAAAACTTATGCTTTAATTGGAAAATTTAAAATAAAAAAATTTAATATTCTTTTTTTAATACAATTTTTTTACTTGATTAAGTTTTTGATTGGATTGAAGCCAGAATTTAAATCATAAAAGTATGGACCACTGTCTTTTATACCTTCTAAATCTAAATTTCTTAAATTCTTTAGCATATTTAAAGCTAAGCTTATTCCACTGTTTGTTAATTTTGTACAATGAGTCAAACGGAGCGTTTGTATATTTGAATTGTTTTTACATAGGAACCATAAATCTTTAAGAATTAAAAAAATTAATCATTTTAGTTAATATAAAAAAATATACTTTAATGTCTTAGGCGATTTAAGCTTTTTCATTTGAGTTCGAGACCTTCATTTTTGTCTATATGCATATAGAGTACCATGAATCTTTAATAACTTAAAGCCTAATCATAAAATTTGTCAAGAATCTGGTCTAAGGTATTTTTAGATAACTACACTTCAATAAAATCGATTTTTTTTTAATTTTGTCACTGTGCTTAAAAATAAGTTTTTAAATTTTAATAGATAAAAATGCAATTAAATAAACAAAATTTCTCAATTTTTTATTTAATTTCGGATATTTGAAGAAAAAATTTGGTCGAGAAATGACTTAATTACATGCTAAATTTCAGTAAATAACATCTCTAATTTTGTAGAAAAATGAGTTTTGAAGAAATTATTGGAATTTCAAAATTCCGACGCATTCAAAAAAGTTCAAGAATAATAGGAAATCTCTTATTTTATGAGCCAAACACCCTGATAAGCTTGAAATATGATTCTAATTTAGCTGTTTTTAAAGTAATATTTAAACCTAAGTTTTGTGATTTTCAAAAATAATTATATTCAAAAATAAAATACCTTCATCTAGAACTTCAGAACAAAAGGATAAATCAACAAAATTAAGTTTGTGAGATCTTAAATTTTCTAAACTTTTTCTCAGGCTTATATGCATGTTGTTAATTACTAGATTTACTAAATTCTTCGCATAAAACGTTAAAAATTTTGATATTCCATTATCTAAAAAATAAAATTTTACAATGTAAAATGGACATATAACTTAGATGCTTTTTTACCTGTGATATTGGGACATTTCCGTATATAAAACGATTGAAATGAAAAATGATTCGTTTGTTCGTGGCAAATTTTTTCAAGGAAATCATCATTCAATCCTAAACATGTATCAAATTTAAGAAAATTGACTTTTTGAAAAAAAATCTTTGAGAATGATAAGTAAAAATTTGAATCTGTTTTAATATTTATGTTAAATATTCTATTTATTAAAAGTTCTATTAAGTTTGGATCCAAATTGGTGAATTGATTGATTGGTATTACATCAATATGATTAATTATACATTTTAGACATTTTTCTTTCAGAGTCAATACCATTTTTTGTTTTAATTTTATTATATTTTTTACCTTAATATGAGTTATTTCATAAGTAATTGAATGAATAATTTATACTGAAAGGTAATATTTTATGATTTTTTTTGTTTATTTCATTACATTTCTTTATGAAATAAAAGATTGTCATAATTTTTTTCTCAAATTAAATTTTCCAAAATTGGTTGCTCTTAAAAAAAATTTTCCAAGCAACAAGTTGATTTTTTCTGGCACAAAAGAATTGTATTTAGGGTGCGAGAATGACAAAATATTTTTCTGTTTATTTGTTTTCATTTTTTATATTTAAATTTGAAAACTTGCAATTGAAAAGAATAACTATAGAACTAAAAAATACAAATTTCAAAAAATTATTGTGCGGTGTGCATATTGATTTTTTTGAAAAAATTATTATCATAAATCTTGCTCTATGAGTTTAATTCTTATTTGAAGTTTTAAATTTCTTAAGTTGAATATTTTTTGCTAATTAATGTTAACCTACCGTAATCTCTTGACCAATACTCTAAGTCCAAATTTGGCTTAACTCTACATGGCTTTAATACCATCGAAACCATGCTATAACAATTTTTAATTTTAATTTTAGAATTATACCAAGATGCCGCCTTTATACTAAGAGTAAAGCCAAACATTGGTTTTTATCGAAAAATCCGCTTTTACTCTAGAAAAAAATTAAAAAAATCAAAAAAATTCTAGAGTTAACTTATAATAAAAAAAAAATTAAAATTTAGTTCTTATATAAAATTGGAATCAATTCTAATAGTAAAATTGATAAAAAAAGCGATTTACACGACTTTTTTTTTTAAATTAACCCAAAAATTGACCAAAAAGCAAAAATATGAAACTTTTTTGAAACTTTTTTGAAACTTTTTAATTTTTTTTCGATCATATAATGCATTTTCAAGTTATAACATAAATGAGTAAATGAAAAAGTGAAAATGAATCAAACACGTGTTCAAAAAAATAATTATATGTGTATAAAAAAAGTGTTTATTTGTACATAGACTGGTTGGCAAGGTCTCTTTAATATAAGTTTATATAATATAAGGTTATTTTTTTGTTAGTAGTAATTAATTAAGTAGTTTAGTTTATAGTTTTACAGAAAAGAATAAGTTCCGAGAATGAACCTGTTTAAACAGCGTTTTCCTTAAAGTATGGTCTAATAGTATTTTGTGACTTGGCATTCGACTCGTCCTTTATTTTATTTATTAAGAAACTTCTTTTAACAAAACGAATCAATTTCTTTCTTAACACAGCCTAACGTTAAACAACCGTTAAAAGGACTGAATTTATTATTTAAATTTTCGATTTTTTGAATTTTCTATAAACATTCAGACGGAAGCAAATCTTTTAATATGCGAGTAACGACTAGTTATTTTGAACTTTTTTTTTTAAATTAAAGACAAATTGTATAAAAATATTTGATTTTTCTTTTTCAAATTTATTTTTTCATTTTTTTACACAATAATATTTTTATACAATCAAATTCTTAAGTTTCATCTAATACAGTCGCAGCAAAATCACTCAATATTTAATTTTTTTACCTATATATTTATTCGTTTCTCGCAACTATTATTAAATTATCCTTTTTGGTTGAGAAACGATTGCGAAAATTTATATGTGACATCAAATAATTGCCTGAGAATGATTTATCTTCAATCAGATGATGTCATCCTAAGACCTAACCATGTCTTCCGTAAAAAATAGTCAATTATGATTGATGAAGTTAATTACGAAAAAGATTTCGAGAAAAATTTATTTACAATAATAATAGATGATGAAATTTTAAACAGAAAATTTAAACAGAAAATTTAATCACAATGATACATCTAAAAGTTCTCTCTCTGAGCCCGTTCCATTCCACTTTTCATTTGATATTCAATTATTTGAAATAATTTTATCCATATTTTTCTCGTTTTATCATTCCATTTTTCTCTTAATGCTTCGCTTAATGTGCTCAAAAGCGCTTCACCCATTATCTTAAATAAAAAAAGAAAATTTAATTTAGAATAATGTAAGCTTATATTTATATTACTTGAAAATGATGGTCTCTGGTTCCATATTTATAATGATCATATCCCATTTGATTTAAAAATTGATATAAACTTGTTAAGTCATCTATAGTATTGACAGCTATTTTTATAGTGTTAAAAACTTTTTCGCCGTGTGCTTTAATCGAATAGTTTGGATTTATGAATTCGTTATAATTCTGCATTATGCACACATCATTTTTCACTGTGTTTTGTTTTCGCCACATTGTTTTCATTTCTTTATGCTCAATTAAAATTCTTAATAAAAAATTATTTTAATGAAAAAAAAATAGTTTTGAATTAACATTTTCAGATAATCTTAAGAAACTAATCTATCTTCCAAATTACCATTGAAATGTTGTCCTGATAAATTCTTTTTACGACTTTAATAGTTAAAGGGGCTGTGAATATGAAAATCCCTAGAATATGTAAAACAATTGGATTACTACTACTACAATTTTGTCTAATTTAAAAATTCAAAATCAATACAAAATATTCGACGCATTTGACAATCCGAAGTTTATTACTGTTTTACTTTTGTCTTATTGTCTTATTAGTATAGAAATACAATTTAGACAAAATTTTTTTTCAGCAGATGTACAAATTTATGTACACTGTGTACAAAAAAGAAAATTCATTAGTTACTCATGTTTACGGCCTATAAACCTAATTAGAAAATTGAAATTTATTATGGTGTTTTAAAATAAATTTAAAAAATTTTTTTTGTTTTACTATTTTATCTAATTTTCGGAACCTAATTTGTACACTTTGTACAACTGTTTATTTAGTTATTTGACAAAATAAAATGAAAAGTAAAATATTTTACTATTCAAATTTTAAAAATATATTCTAACAAACAATAATATTTCGGCTATCTTAATTAAATTTTATAAAACAAAGATAATAGTAAAAGATAAATCAGCAATAAAAATTCATTGATTTCATTTTTTTTAATTTTATGAAGTAATAAAGTAAGAAGTGAATATTATGAAGGAATAAAAGGAGTATCGGAAATAACTTAATGATTTTTTCATCAATACATATTGTAGGACGAATCGTAAATTAGGGAATTATTTTTTATTACAAAAAGTTATTAATATTGTTACTAAAGACTTTAATGTGTTTAAACGATTCCGAATAGTATTGCCGCGTCCTGGGGCGACTGGACCGTCAGAGAAGGCCGTGGCCATCTTGATTTTATTGTACACAGCTCTAAAATGCAAGAAAATAAATATTTTATCGCCTTTTTTAGATTTATTTTTACAAAATATATTTTTTTAAATAAGAATTAAAACTGATCATTTTTAGTCAAATTAAATTTTGTAGAACTTTTACTCATTATACAATTTTCATTTTTGCTCAAATAATTTAAATCAAGTCCCATAAAAAATATATAAAAACAAGAAGTTTTATGCAAAAAACCATATACTCGGTTTACGCAGTAAAAAATATTTTGAGTTAAAAGGATTGTTTTTTTAATATTTAATTTAGGAAATAAAAGTATTTATCTAATTACAGGCCTATACCATATTTTTTTAAAACAAAAATGTCCTAATTCTCTCAATCACTCAATAATTTATAAATTAAATTATTTTTTATTGTTTTTAAAAGAAAGTTTCGGCTTCATAGATTTGAGGTTAGACCCCAATTGTGCTGACTTAACAAAACAGAAAAAATTTTCTGAAATTGTCTCAGCTATAATTAATCTTTGATCGATTTATAATCAATCACCTAATTAAAAATTAGGGAGCCAATAAAATTTAGCTCAAAAGATAAAACAATATGCTTTAATATCAACCTAGAAAACTAAACATTTTCCTGAGGTTGTCCCAGCTATATCATTTATCTTTGATCGATTTAAAATCAATCACCTAATTAAAAATTAGGGAGCCAAAATAAATTAGCTCAAAAGATCTTATCATTTATCTAAATTCAGATAATGATAAAATTTTATAAAAATATTAATCTAATTTATACTAATTTTTGAAAAAATTAGAAATATATTTAAGTTCAATGTCATTAAACTTTTAACCTTTTTTTCTATTGGATATTTCATTTTGCAATATTTTAAGGGCTATGATATTGAATATATGTTAAAAAAAATAAACATGACAAAAAAATTGTCTTTTCATTTTTTGGATTTTTAATTTTTCGAGACAAGATTAATACTCTGTTTAACTGCGTAAACCGAGTAACAAGATAACGATTCTACAGTATTGGTAAAAAATATGAGAACCGCATGAAAATTTTATTATTTAAAAAGCCGTCCTTTTCGGATGGATCAACAATTCGAAATAATTTTTTTTTTACTAAAAAAAACTTCATTCCAGCTTCTAAATAAGTCAACATTCCCTGGCTGGTTAATAAAAATCCCTTTTACATGAGATTAAAAAAAAACTTCTCCTTTTTTTTACTTAAAATTTTGTGATAAAAATTATGAGAACGATGTGAATTCAACTATCCCTTTTCTGTATTTCTCATCCAATCCTGATGAAATTTTGTATATAAGCAGAGATGATCTTATTTTACAACCAAAAAAAATATTAGTCAGTTTGAAAAAAAAATTTGTGAAAAAATGCCTTCCGAAAACAGAAATCGTACATCAGTTACCCTTGAGGACAGAATCAAGGCTGTTAACATGTGCCAACAAGGAAAATCATTTGCAGCTATCGGAAGAGAGTTGAATAGGTCAAAAGCGTGCATTAAAAGAATTATTGACCGTTACAATGAAAAAAACTCATAAAAAGATCGTCCTAGACCAGGCAGACCGCGAATATCTACTGCGAAGGATGATAGAAATCTGGTCCGTTTGGTTAAGAAAAATCGAACCGAACAGACCAAGTCTTAGCAAATCAATGGAAACTGTCGAATGGAAAAACAGTATCATCATCTTTAGTCAGGGAAAGATTATTGGCAAATAAACTCGAATGGAAAGTCGCTGTCAAGAAACCTCAACTTTCAACAAAGCATATTAAGGATAGAAAAACGTTTTGTAAAATGGTTAAATAATGACCATTGTCAAAATGGAGACAAGTTCTTTTCAGTGATGAGATGAACATCGAAGTCGACAACCGCAAAAATCGAATTTGTATTCGCAGGACCACGGCAGAGAAATACAATCAAGATTGTATCATTATGCGAACTAAACAAGGAAGTGGTTCAATAGGAATATGGTGATGTAGAAGTTATTATGGACTCGGGATTCATTGCATATTTGAATTTTCAAAGTAAAACTTTTTTTTTAAAAAAAAACTCTTATTTTTTTACCAATACTGTATTTAAATAGAGCCGTTAAAATAGACGATATTGAATTATCGTTTTAGAATATTACAGTCAAAACAGTTTTAAAACTTTAAAACATGAAGAAATTTAGAAAAATATACGATTATTATCATTATAAAATATACTACGATACTTATAGAAAAAGTGGAAAAACAAAAACAAATAAATTGATAATAATTCACTGAAAAACTTTGAAAAATCATTTAAAATCACTAAGCTTGTTATAAGATAGCTAAAAATATTAGTAATTTTCAAAATTTACTAAATTTTACTTTTTTTAACACAAAATATCTAAAATTTTCCAAATTTTACGTAAAAAATGGTAAAAAAAGGTAAATTTTTTATCGAAGGGTCTATTGCAACACTGTGTTACAATAAAATAATTTATTGCGACACTGTGTTACAATAAATTATTTTATTGCAACACTATGTATGGTCAATACAAAAATTTTGTAAAATTAAAAAATAAAATTATTTTTTTTCCATTTCTAAAAAAATTGAATATATAAGTTATAAAAATAAATGTCGACGTAAGCCGATTCAAAATTACAGTCGGAAAATATTTGCTTTTTAAATAATTTATTGTAACACAGTGTCACAATAAATTATTTTTTTGTAACACTGTGTTACAATAGAGTCACCCATTTTTTATTTGAAAATTAAAATTTTATAAAAATGGGAAAATTCGAAAAATGAAAAAATCCAAAAAAAATCAATTTTTTTGGACATTTTTTTTTACAATTTTTTAGGTAAATTATGGTAAATTTACCGTATTTTAGGTAAAATTTAGTAAATTTACCTTTTTTTACTTTGGTAAATTTCCCCTTTTTTACGTAAAATATGGTAAATTTACGATAATTTACGTAAATTTCGGTAAAATCCAAATATCATAGCAGCACTGTATATGTAAAATTTTTGTTTTCATTTTTTTATGTTTTCTTCAACCTCAGCCTTTCGGAACCTAATGAGACTAGTCTGTTATCGAATAGAAAAACTTTTTAATAAAAAATTCAATAGAAAGCGAAAGAGAATTATAATTTAAAGTAAAAAATTTTTAAAATCAAAGAAAATTCATTATTTACTGTTTCTGTAATAACGTAAATCCTCGATTTTATGACATGTAATTATTAAAAATAGTAACATGTCCATGTAAAATCTGTTTAATTTTATAACACCCTGTCATAAATACCGAATACCCTTCTATTATGAGATATCATAAAAATCGAGCAATTGCGTTAATATCCTTTTTTTTCGAATCGGAAAGTAAATCTCGGACAAATCAACTTCGCTACAAAACAAAGGCTTGTCAAAATATTCACTTTTTTTACAAAAAAAATGTGAAAAATACAATATAAAATCTGATTTTGGGGTGCAAATTTACTTTACTTTAATAGTAAATGATTAATTAAAATTTACCAAATTTTCTTTTTTAAGTAAATTAAGTAAAGTAAAAACTTACTTTTACAATTTTGTCGGCTGATACTACTTTTTTCACGGCTTTAAAACTATACTTTTTTCACGTTATCAAAAAAAATACTTAATTCACGATTTAAAAAAAAATAGTTTTTTCACTATCGTTAAAAAAGTACAATATTTAAAAGACACCAAAATACTCTTTTTAAAATTGAATAAATAAAAAGCAAATATATTTTAGCTTTAATTCTTTTTGTATTTCTTAAATAAATAAAAATAAAAATTATAGTAATTAATATTAATCTTAAAAATGACTGAGTTATCCATTCAAAAATACGAATATGTCCAAAGCAACACATTCAAGCCAGAGAATGACAATGATGACAATTTAGCAAAAGATGGTTTCGAGGCATTATACGAAGAATTCTTGTATGCACGTAATTGATAATTGAAAGACAATGTATCACGAGCCCATCCAAACATATACAAGTCAATATAATTTTTTCAAGTTCAAGAAACTAGCTCATATGTTAAATATCAGCATGCTCTAGAAAATAAGCCAGTTCAACCCCGAAAAAAATTAGACGTAGTTAAAGACAATGACCTAAAATTATACAAGAAGATGTTGGAGGAGAAAAATATCACCATTGATGTTTATGTTAAATGTGTTATGCCATTATTTAGTTTTGTAAGCAAAAAAAAACTTACAAAAAATTCACATGAAAATGAGTCTGAAAGTGAAGATGAAGACGAGGATCTACTAGATAGTTCAGATGATGAAGAATTGTAAAAATTAGAAAAATTTATCTTTATTTTTTATGTCAGATTATATTCATAAATATTAATTTTTTTACGTTTTTAAGAAAAATTTTTCAGTGACTGAAAAAAAGAAAAATATTTTACCAAACTTAAAATAATACTTTTTTCACTCAGTGAAAAAAGTAAAAAGTTATAGAGACATCAAAATAATACTTTTTTCATGCCGTGAAAAAAGTAGTATCTACGATTTTGTCACTATGATTTCACTAGATTTCTCTGTGAATTACATAAATTTCCGGGAACCCGATTTTTCGAAAAATTAGAATTTAATTTGAGCGTTTTCTCCAAAAAATTGATAAAAAATTAAAAATATTTAAAAAAAATCCCACGTTTTCACCTTTTTTTACTTTTTTTGTCAAAATTTCGAAAAATTTATTTTTTTTCTCTTCAGAGTGAATTTCAGAGAAAAAATGGGGATTCGAACCTTGAGTCTTTGTCTCAATCAAGTAACTTTACTACTAGACTAAACCGTTTCTTACAAATTAAACACTAAAAATTAAATAAAAACTAAAATTTTACTGTTTTTTTTTCGAAAGGATTTGTGTTGCAAAAAAAATATTTTAAAACTTTCAAAAGAATAGACAATGCTCAATTTTATTTATTTATTGCTCAAAAACGGTAAAAAATCGGAACAAAATAAAACGAGGAATACATATTCCCAATATTAATTAAGTTATATTCAAAAATTAAGAGAAATCAATTTAATATTCGCTTGGTAATTTTTACTTAACTTTAAGCATCAAAAAAGTGAAACTTTTTTTTCAAAAAATATTATTGATTGCCTTTTTTTGTTTGCAAAAAGGGCATCATGTTATTAATTTTACCGTCGTGATTACTTTTGTAACGCTACTTTTGTAACGTTTTCAAAAAAGGAAAAATGTAACGCGTTATATTTAAAAAAAAAACTTAAGTTTCAAAAAGTACTTTTGTAACGTTACAATTAATTTTTAAAAAATTATCAAAAAAAAATTATTTAAATCTTAGTTTAATTTACCTAAAGGAGATGACTCAATGACTTATTTTGTCCTCACATTTTAATATAATGTGGAAGCATTTTGATGCTATTGAAACTTTTAATGCTATTTAAAATTAAATTTGCATTTGAGTGTAGTCAAATCTAATATTTTTTTTATTAACTATATGTTTGTCTTAACATTAAAAGCCTCCACTTAGAAATAAATTAGAAACTATTAACGATCCAATATTGCAACCAAATATTGCGATTCTAAGGGATAAAGAAATATCTGTTGATACTTTCGTAAAATATGGAATTCGAACATTCGTTTTTTTTTAAAACTTGAGAAAAAACTCAAAGAAAATGTACTTAATGACAATTTTGAGTCAGAATCAGATACAGATATTCAAATGAAGAATTAATGATTTAATTTAATTTTCTAAGAAAATTTATATTTTTTTACTTTTTTTTCGTAGTAAAATTCTATATACTCAAAAGGAATTTTGTAACGATCACACTTTTCGTTACAAAATTTAATTTTCAAAAAAGGAATTTTGTAACGCTATGAAATTTAGTAACGTTACAAAAGTAACCCAAGCCAATTTTACAAGTTGTGATTCTTAATTCTAATAAAGAACCTTTATACCTAAATTTTGAAATAAAAATTATATTTTTTAGATTAATATCCGTTTGGCTTTTTAATTTTTATCTTTTTATTTATTTTGGTAAAAGAGAAAAAAAATTGCCAATATGATTTGACATTTTTTTATTTTCTATTTTGCATGTTCTGAAATGGTATGATACCAATAAAACGTGATGATGAAACTATGAATGTATTTTCACGTTTTATTTCATAATAAATTGCTATTATAAACTTTCTTTCTTTATGCTAAACCACTAAATAACTTACCTAGTCATTAGACCAAGACCAAGTTCAGCTAGACCGATTTTATTCAACAAACTCCAACTATCACGAACAATTTCAATTTCGGATCGATTGAAAGCAACATTTTCAATCGATTTGGAATTTTGATTATTACCCATTATTATTTTAAACAAAATCCAAACGCTTTTTGACTAAGAAAATTAAAATAGACAAAAAAAAACTAAAAAAAGAAAAAAAACAGATAAGTTCTAAACAAAAATCAAAATCTAAGCAGGCAAAATATTATACGATAAAAAAATTTTTAAATATTTTTCAAAAAATTTCAGAAAATATTTCAAAATATTTATATCAATTATCAGAGCTAAAGATCATTAAAAGATAATCTAGTCACCAAACAAAAAAATGGAAAATTAATTTAGGAATTAACGGAATATTTTGCTCAAATTCTTTCGTATTATATTTTTACTAGCTCAATGAAAAAAAAAAGTAATTAAATAAAACATAACAAATCTATGAATAGAAAAAAAAATTGTTTAATGCTTATATTTAAATTATTTTTTTTCAATTTATCGTAATCCATAATTATTGGAATGAGAAATAACAACTAGTGAATTCCTCTTCTAAAAAAAGTATCTTGAAAATAATTTTTTTTAGAAGTACTAGATGAAATCTTGTTTCCGTATATAAGTGTATTAGAATGAAACGAAATGGAAATTAAAAATGAAAAAAATAAAAATAAGGTAAAATTATCAAGACACTTTTGGAATAATAATAATAATATTTGTTTTTTAATTATTAATTTTGGTTGTTGTTGTTGTTGAGGAGAAGAGGAATACTCAGTTAATCATTAAGCTAAACAACAACAAGAACAACAAATATAAAATTTTCAATATTTTATGAGTCTTTCTTTTTATTAATAAAAATATAATTAAAATTGATTGAAGGATATTAGAACTTAAGGGAACATCAAAATATTTTGGTTCTTTTAGAATTTTTTAGGTTCATTGATTCTGAAAAACAGTTTCTATTGAAATATTAAAATTTCTAATTAACAAATGAGAGCTAGATTTAACATTGGTATTTTTAGAAAAAGTTTTAGCTAAGAAAACCTGACGAATAAAAAAAAGCCTTTGGGTTTAATTATTTATATTATTAAATTAATTTTTTTTTATCCTTTAAGTATTTATTTTCATTATGAGATTAAGTATTTTTGCTTAAGTAATCTTATGTAGATCATTTAAGACAGTTTTCTTTTTACTTTTAAGTGCAAATTTTCAAGCATCAAGAAATTTTTCTTAAATGTTTCGATCTTTCAAAACAAGAGACATAATTTTTTAACATTTTATTTTGAAGACGTTTCCTTAATTTAAGAGCCTTAAGTTTAGTATTTCAAGTTTTTGTTCTATTCAAAAATAAAGAAAAAAATTAATTAACGTTAAAATAAAAGGAGATATTTCATTTGTTAGTGAAATAAAAAAGTTAGAGAGTCTTAAATTCAAAGTTTTAGAAAAATTTTAAATTTCAAATTAATTGGAAAAAAAATCCGATTATGGAATTAATTTTACTGAGAACTCTTTGTACTATTGTTAAATAAAATCAAAAGGATGGTGTCAGCTGACGTAAATAATTTTTTTTCCTTTCAAGTCGGTTGACGTCATTTGATAGAATGTCATTTGACCAAGTTAATGCAACGTCATTCAATAGAACGTCATTTGCAAAACTGGAATGAATGACATATTTTTTTTTTCAAAATTTTTTTAAAGCTAAGTTAATTTTTAATTGAAGTGAATTAAGCTTTTAAAAAAATACATTTAAATTCGTCTATCATAATTATTACAGTACAATTCTAAACAAAGTTAACAGGTTTCGAAGCCTGGCTTAAGCCGCTCTTAAACCGCGTCGAAACCAAGTTTTGAAGCGGCTTAAGCCGCTCCGGAGCCGGGCTTAAGCCGAAAAAAGTGGCTCCAAAACTTCCGCTTAAGCCAGCATTTTTTTAAAATCGGTTCAAGAGCCAGGTTCTTGAACCGGCTTCGAAACTTAAATTAAAATTATAATAAATTATGCTAATGAGCTTGACCAAAATAGTAATGAGGTGACGTGAAAATTTTAAAAATACAGGTGTTCAAGAATTAAATGCCTTTTTTAATTATAAAAAAATAATTATCTCTTGAAATCTTAACCCCAAAAATCATCTTTAAATTAAAAAGGAGTTTTAAATCAAAAAAAATTGAAAATAAAAAAATCTCTTGTTTAATTTTTACCGCTAATTTATAAAAAGGATTTTTGAATAAAGAAATTTTTTTTTTTTTGAATTGAACAATTAATTTCCGAATATTCTTTATAATTTTTATCTTTTTTTCAAAAATCCGCTTTTCAATGAAATCCTTTTTTTTATTCAAACAAATCTTTAGAAATAAAAAAATCATTTTCTCAGAAACATCTATCCCTTATATTTTTTTTTAATATTGTTTTTTCTCAATCAATTAATTAAAAATTTTTTTAAAAATTAATTATTTAATTAAAACTTTGGATATGCTCCAAAAACATAATTATCATAAATTATGCATGCGCAAGAACCCGGTTTCGAAACCAGGTTTCGAAGCCAAAAATCGGTTCAAGAGCCGGGCTTAAGCCGAAAAAAGTGGCTCCGAAACTTCGGCTTAAGCCGCTTCGAAACTTGGCTTCTGAACCGTTTAAGCCGGCTTAAGCCGCTCCGAAACTTTGGCTTAAGCCGGGTGTTAACTTAATTCAGAATTGTACTGTATGATAATAAAATCATTATCGTCGTAACGAAATTCGAAGTGAACAAAATAGTCTAAGCACACTTTAATATCAAAAGTCATGAGTCATGACGCTTAAAAAATTAGTTTAAAAAAAATAACATACAAACTTTAGTTAATTTTTAAAGTTTTGGATAAAACTTCATTACCTTCTTTCATTATCTAACAGCACTTTTCTGAAATAAGTTGACAGTCTGTTTAAGACGTGTTTAAGCGTTTTGTGAGATTTTAAACAGTCTATAAGTAATGCTTAAGAGGTACTTAAGGCGATATCTTGCTAAAAATGTACTGTATTATCTAAATGAAAAGCATAACATAATTTGAAAACGTGCTGAAGTGTCCTTTTTTGATTAATGTTTAATTAAAAAACTAAAAATTCACAATAAAAATTACAACGAGTTAATTTTTAAATAATTTTTTTTTCTTTTTTAGCAATTTTTGTATCTCATCGATTATATATTAATTTTTTTTAAATTATCAATTGTAGACAACGCCACCATATTTGACGTGGCGTTGAGAAAGTGGTCGAAAATCGACCTCAGCCTTAGAATAAATAAAAAATTTACAAAAAACCTTTCTAAAATGAATATCTAACCCTACTTTGCCGTTTAAAAATGAAAAGTCTTTCCGAGGGAAATAAAACATGCAAAAAAGACTGTTTAAACGTGAGTGTTTTATCACTAAAAGAACGCTTAAAAAACGTGAAAAAAAAATATTAAGCGGCATAATCTTTTGCACAATACTGATGTTTTTTTAACGTTTTCAGACGATTTTTCAATAAAAAAATGTCAAAAAATTGATTTTTTGTTTTAAAAAAAAAACTTTGTAAACACCAAACACGTTTTTTTACTAAAAATTAAATAGATAGAAATTAGAAGAAAAAACGTGAAAAATCCAAAAAGGAGTGATCCATGAAGGGAAAAATTATCTTTTTTACTTTTCAGTTTGACGTTCATCTGATGTTTAATTTTTCAGATTTTCTTTGTAATGCAAGATTTTTCGCATGGAAATTAGTTTTAAATGACACGAAAAATAGAGTGGGAGTTTAAGGGGTTAAAAAATATTGAAAATAAGGAAACCACAAGAGGTGTAATTTATACAAGAATCCTAAATTAATTGAAAAAAAACTCCTTTTTTTCCTTTCTTTTGCTACACTCTAATTTTTGATTTTCAAATTGGTTTGAATGTTTTGTAAATTCATCAGGTCGTCATGGTGGTCGACGGTTAATTGAAATTAAATCGGCTTCCTTTTCTAAATTTTGATCGACTTGTTTAACCAAATTCATTTAGACATCAATCGTAAAAACAGGCAATGGTCTACCAATAAAACACAAACTTAAAGTGTTAAACAAAAAAGTGATTTGATCAAAAATAGTTTTCAAGTTAATGTAAAATGGAGTTTTTTTAAAGCAAAGGTTGATTCTAATGAAAATATGCATTTTAGAAGTGTTTCATTAAATATTTAAAATAGAATAAAAAAACTAAATGAGTAGATTGCTGATCATATTTTTCAAGAAGTAATTTTCTCTTAATTTATCGTTAGTTGACGCCGCCTGAAAGTGTCCCAAAAAGTGCACTTTCGGGATTAATCCTCTTTTCTTTTAATTTCAGCAAAAGTTAAAATGTACAAATTCACAGTGTAACTATTTTTTTTGAGCAAAAATAGAAAATTGAAATTTGAGCAATAGTAAAACTTTGCCAGAAAAAAAGACTAAAAATAAGATTTTTTTTTACAAAAATAATGCAAAATAAAATAGTTTTCTAAAGTTTATTGCTAGATATTATTAGAAAATTTTCGGAATCGTTTTACAATTTATGAATAAAATTTAAAGATACTAATACAACGACTTGGGTCATCTTACAAATACTCAATTTTTCAAAACTTCATCTGTGAATTTGTTGAAACAAATCTTCTTTTTTTAGAAAAAATTTAACTAAATCTAATTTGACATGATACTTACACAAAATTAGTCAAATAGACCAAAAAACTACCTACATTTAATAATTTATATCAAACTTTGAATCTCTTTTTAAATCTAAACTGTTACGATTATGAAAATATAATTTTGTTTTTCCTCAAATGATAATATCAATCCAAATAGGAAATCTAATTTTAAAATATAATGACAAAAATTATAAAGAAAAAAAAATAATATAAATTTCCTTTTGTCGAAAATAATTAAGCTACTTCTAGTTAAATTGATTTCAATAAACTCAAAATAAGACCTTAGTTATGTAAATTTACTTATAATAGAAACTTAATGTTTTTTGAAGAAGAAGAAATAAAAATTTCATAATTTAATTACTTTTGATTACAAAGATCGAATTACGTAAAAAGTGTTTTAATTTATAAAAAATACAAATTAAGCATTTATGAAAAAAATTGAGACTAGCTTTGAAAATTGCTCAAGGCTTCTGTGTTTTTAAAATTATTTGTTTGAAAATAAATATTTTTAATTATTTAAATTTTTAAAGCCTAATCCTTTCTGACATAAGAATTTAAGCTAAAAAAATTATTTTAGACTTATTTTTTGAAGAAAAGAACTAACCATTTTCATAAATAATTTTTTATTTAAAAATTTTTAATTTGATCAATTATCCAATCGTAATAATAACTGGTTCTTGTATAGACGCCACCATCACCACAACCATAACCCCAACTGGTAATACCTGCCAATTCCCATCTCTGATTAGCATAAACTACTAAGGGTCCACCTGAATCGCCTTGACATGTATCTTTGTTTTGACCAGTTTCACCAGAACAAATTGAAAGAGTCGTGTTGACAATTTCAAATTTTTCTTTGCATTTAGAATCACTTAAAATAGGCATTTCCACTTCCATTAAATATCTTGAAATTGTTCCACCTGCTTTCAACGTACCCCATCCTGTTGCCCAACTGTCTTTATCGTTTAATTCCATCTTGCTATTAGGGATGCATATAGGCAATATTTGATTAGAATAATTAATCGGGCTCTTTAGAAAAAAATTCATTTTTATATTTTCCTATAAAATTTTTATCAGCTATTTATTTGTATTTTTATAAGCGTAAAAACTGACTCGAGTCGTAGAAAATTTCATATTTTTTTTTGGTACACATCTTCTAAAGAAAAGAGTCTAAGCTTTAAAAAAAGATAAACTTAGATATTATTTAATTCAAAGTTCATATTTTTCAAATAATTAAAATACTAGATCTAAACAAATGTTTTTTAATATTCTTGACTCTTGATTCTTGATTATGAAATAAATACGTAATATTACTTAAAACTACGATGAGAGACGAAATTGATTTTTTTTAGTCAAAAAAACTGGTTATAATAAAATAAGTAACTTTGTGTAACGCTCCGTAACCAAACGTAACATGACGCCACAGAAAGTGACTTTGGAAAACAGTGCTTAGTATTACGTATTGCGTCATCAAAATTCGAAATTTTACGTTCAGTATGACTTGACGTAATGTTAAGTCGCTTTACGCAATATAACGTCATCCTGCGTTCGATACGCAATGAGACGGAGTGAGACGAGTTTGTCGTAATATGATGTAACATAACGTATTATTACGTTATATTATGTAGCGCTGCATGATACAAGCTAAACAAGTAAATTTAAGTTCTTCTTTCTGCGATTAACCGAGAATAAACTTCTTTTCTCTTAAAACTCAAAGAAGAAATAGATGAAGAATTGAAAAAGGTCAATAGCCTCAATTAAGTTTATTTTCAGTGTAAATTTTTCAAAATTAAAAAAGTAAAGTTTTTAAAATTGAAATTACAAATCATTTTAAATTTAGTGAATGGTTTATCTTTCAAGTAAAAAATCTAAAGGATGCGTTAAATCAATTCATTATAAGATAGAACTATCTATAAGATAGAAATAAAGTTTATATATAAGAAAGAAATAGAAAAATAAATCATTTTTTTAAATTTCTCATTTTGTTTTGTTTTTTCTAGAAAATAAGATTATTTTGAATATAGAGTTGATGGAATAAGACGTACGTCTTATCACGTTACATGATGTGATATAGCGTCACATTGCGTACTATTACGTAATATTTCGCAATAAGATATTGCGATGCAGCAAAAAGTTCGTCTCTTTATTAAATTCCTTAAATAACAGTTAACATGTTTTAAAACATATCTTAAACCGTTGTGAAACTGCTTAAAAACAATTTTTTAGAGCAGCTTCTGGAACAATTTGAGGTACAGAGAATGAGTTTTATTAAAATGAAGAATATCCTTTTTCGAAAAAGACTCATGTACCTTAATATTACTTTATTTAAAGATTTTTTAAATACTGTAAGTCTATGAGTTAGATTTGAAAAAGTACAAAAAACTTTTTTTTTAATTGTCTTTAAAGAAATATCAAAGATTTCTTAGTAATTTAAGAAAAAGTTAAATTTTTTAAATACCTCTAATTTCATTAAGGCAATATCGTTGTATAATAAGATTTCATTAAAATTCGGATGAATAATTATTCTAGAGACATTTATTTTGGTAGACCATTTTTCAGGCGCATCTAGATCATGTAGACCTAAATTAAAAGAGTAAGAAGATGAAATATTTCGTCCATAGACACAATGTGCAGCTGTTAAGACCCATTGTGAATTGATCAATGAACCACCACATGTAAAACGGTTGTTATAGTTCATAGCCACTTGCCAAGCCCAATCTTCTGGGATAGCATTTTTTCCACCGACTATTTTATACGGTAATGGCTTTAGATCTCGGATTCGCTTTCCGCATCCAATATAGTTCAAGCTAATCGTATCATTATCAAGTTGACAATTAACAAATGAAAAAAAAAATGCCATAATAAAAATTTTTTTCATTTTTTTTAAAATGTAATCAAATAAATCTCTTTTCTTAAGAAATATTTAAAATATTTATAAATTAAATGTCACAAAGATCTTTTAGCTAGTTTAAATTATACAATTTCAATTAAATTGAAACTAAGATTTTTAATGACAAGATCAAAATAAAATAAAAATTTTATGAATTAAATTTTATTTATTAAATGATGAATATTAATTGTTTGAATTAAAAATAATAGCTTAGAAGGCTTGGATTTTCCCCAAAATCCAGTTGTAGTAGTAGCTGGTTCTAGTGTAAACACCACCATCACCACAACCATAACCCCAACTGGTAATACCGGCTAATTCCCATCTGTTGTTGTTTCTGACAACTAATGGACCACCTGAATCACCTTGGCAAGTATCTTTACCTTGACCAGTTTCACCAGCACATACAGCTACGGCAGTGTTGACAGTTGTGTATTTTTGTTTGCATCTAGTATCAGTCAAAAGTGGCATTTGAACTTCCATTAAGTATCTTGAAGTGACACCTCCGGATGACAAAGTACCCCAACCGGTAGCCCAACTATATATTAGAGAAGAAAAAAATATAGAATTAGAAAAATTACATTTAATTGCACATTGATTAAATAATATAATAACCAATGTCTAAGTTACCTTTGTAAACCACCGAAGTTAGCACTGGATGGTGATGGAATACAGACTGGTAAGATTTGATTTGAATATGGAACTGGTGACTTAAGTAAATAGAAAAAGAAAATTAAATATAAATTTTGAGCCTTGCTTTTAAATTTAAAAATATTGGCTTACACTCAATTTCATCAAGGCAATATCATTTTGGAAAGTTGATGCTGAATATGATTCATGTGAAATAATTCTTGATACAGTTCTTGAAGTATACCATGATTCTTTGGCATTTCTATCGTGGACACCTAAATCAATGACATAGGCAGATGGGTTAAGATTTCCGACGACACAGTGAGCAGCAGTTACAACCCATTGTGAATTGATCAATGAACCACCACAAATGAATCTACCATTTAACAACATAGTTATTTGCCAACCCCAATCTTCTGGATCGGCTCTTACACCACCGACAACTTTATCAGCATCTCTTTTACCTGGTCTGATATCACTAATTCTTCTACCACAACCAGCTGGATTTAATTGTGTGGCATCTTGAGCATAAGCACAAGCAACCAAAAAAGCTAAGAAAACAAGTCCTCTCATTTTTAAATTAATAAACTTAAATTTTGATCATTTTCCAAAAAATATTTATATTTATATTCAAAATTAAAAATGATGAGAATTGACATCGGTTTTATTTAGTTTACTCTCGTGTTTATGAAGTATGAATCTTTTGATTGATATTTTAAAAATAAAATTAAAAAAATAACATTTCGTTTTTCTTTAACTCCAGCCCAATCAAACTTTTTCAAAATTTTCATTACTCAGTAAAACAATCAGAAAATTTCTTAATTGATTGATGGTAACTTAACAAGTGTTTAAGCTTATTTTTTTTCAATTAGTAGATAAAAAATAAAATATTTCAAAAAAACACTAATTCTTTTTTTAACTTTCTTAAAATTTGAATAAGATATAGGTTTTAAAAAAACGATCTTTATCCAATATTAAGTACATAAAAAGCTAATTCGAAATGATAAAATTTTGTGAATTAACCTGGTTTTAGGCTGAAATTTTTAGATTTTGCCATATTTATGAGACTAAATGACTTTTGATTTGATTCTTGTCAAGGCCAATGAGCTGAGTATTTCGGTATGAAAAAGTTGGTCTTAATTTGTCTTTCAGAGAAAAAAATTGATTGTTAAAAATTATGTTTTAGCAATTACGACCAAAAGTATGAAAAATTTTGAAAAAAAGTTATCAATTGGATCAAATATGACTTTTTCAGAACTCGATGTGCTGAGTCGACTGATATATTGTTAAAAGGGTATTAGATTGGTAAATATTAAAATTATTCAAAATTTAATTTTTTATTCACCAAAAATCTTGTTACAATATACCAATCGACTCAGCACTCCGTAGTTACGAAAACAAAGTTTTTAACTATCAATTCTTTTCTCTGAAAGACAAATTAAGAAAAACTTTTTCGACTGTTGTTTCATAAAGATGGCAAAATATAAAAATTTCAGCCTAAAATCAGGTTAATTCACAACATTTCATTATTTTCGAATATAGCTTTTTATAACACATACTTTTTTTTCAAAAAAGATCTTTTTATTTGTGAAACAATTTGTCATTATAATTTTTTTTAATTTCAAAAATTTCAAGCCGACTTTAGTCGACGTGAAAAAAAAAGTCAGTCGACTCTCAACACTAAATGAAACGTATAAGTAAATTCATCTTGTCCATAATATTTAATACAGTCAGACCTCGATTTTGTTAACCCCTATTTTGTGTACTTTCGATTTTGTAAATTAATTTTGAAAGAACAGAAATTCTAGCAATACTTTACATGTACTAAAATTTGGCTCTGTAACAAAATAGAAATATTTAAAATAACGTAATTACTCGCTAATAATGACATGTCATAATCTGGATAGTGACATGTCATTATATATCGAATAGAGGTTTTCAAAATGATATAAT
>NTPY01000450.1:141141-156202 GCA_002922825.1 Brachionus calyciflorus | reverse complement strand
TAAAACCTCTGAATTTTTTAATTGAATAAAATACGCATAAATGGGTCAAAATATGTTATTTGCAGCTTGAACTTTTTTACTTTGATTGATCAATTGAAGTTACAGTCTAACCTCGATATAACGGACCTCGATTATCCGGAAATCCGACATTAAATCATTTTCCCTTAACAAAGCAAAGCTTTCGTATATTAAAAAACCTCGCTTTAACGGAATTTCTTTGTCGAAAAAACTCAATAATACGACAGAAAATTTTCATTTTTGTTATAATTTCCTTATTATTTTATATGATTATTTAGTCAGAAATTATTATTATCATTTAATTTTTACTAAATGAATTGTAAATTATATATTTTTAAATTTTGACCTTGCGTTTTGTTACTTTGTTATCATACATAATTTTTAAATATTTTTTATTAGGTATAATTACAAATCAACATTTGGATTATTTTTAGCTAATATATTTACAAAAATAACCAATTATGATGTTTTTTATATCATTTAGAAAATTCAAACGCTTATACATTAATAAAAATTTTAAATGATTTTAACTTATTTAAAGCTCTATTGTCAGACAATTTAAATTAGTATTTTTTAAAGGTAGCTATCTAAAAACTCATTATAATTTTTTTGTTTAACCGACAATTTTTAATTAATTTTTAATTCCGGATTATCAGTTGTCCGGAATTTTTGATAATCCGACCTCTTTTCCTTCTCCCAGAATGGTCGGATTATCGAGGTTAGACTGTAATCGTATTTTTTTTTACAAATATTTTTTTACGAAATGGTCAGAACCTTTACTTAAACATATTTTTCTAACGCTCGATTATTAAAGAATATTAGGGAAGTATTGCAATGGGTTGGACTTTCTACGAAAAATCGATACGGTTCAGATAATGACATGTCATTATGGCGTTCTCTAAATTTCAAAAAAAGTCCACTTTTTGGTCCATTTTCGTTTATAATGACATGTCATTATTAGCGAGTAATTACGTTAGCATGATTAAAATAACAGTATCAAATTAACAAAAAATAAAAAGAATAAATTATTCAAAATAGCATAATCAAAATAAAATACTCAAATTAAAAGAATATGAACTCAAACAGCGATTATGATGCAATTTGTCAATGATAATTTTATCAATGTACAAATTTGTCAAGCCAATTAAAACAAGATTTAAAAAATAATTCAATTGGCTAAAAATAAATTGATTATTTAATCATTACCTATTGAACTTATCAGAAATTAAACTTTTTTTTTCTTATTTAATTATTTAATTTAATTTTTTTTAACTAAAAATCAACAATGAATTTTTAAAGTTGTCTTAAAAAAAAATTAAATCACAAAATACTTTACATTAGAACTATTCAAGGAAATTTAATTAACTATGGAGAACGAAATTTCTTACGTTTATCTTCAAACAACCCAAGTTATTTATCAAAGAGCTATCTCTGGAAGCCTTATAACAAAGTAAGAAACTTAGTAGCTTATTATGTAAGAAAAAACAAACCAAAAGTACCAAATTTAATCAAGATCCAAGATAAAATTTTCGATAATAAATTCTTTTATTTGATAATCACAAAGACAACAATCAAATATTGATATTAATGTCATCAATTGGGATAACAGTTTTACAAAATTCCAAACCTTTGCATTTCTATTCTATCAAGCCTTATAAGTTCAAAGAAATTAAAAGAATCGAATTTTTCCAACTTTATGTGATTTAAAAAAAGCTTACAAAAACAAGGCCTCGATTTTGTAAACTATTTTTTTTCCCCTCGAAAGTTTACAAAATCGAGGTCTGACTGTAAATCATTTAGAAAAATTGTTTAAAATATTTTCTGCTTAAGATATAATTGACATATTATAGTTTAACAGCTTAAGTGTTGTTTTATAGTTGTTACTGTATAACTATAAGCTTGCACTAATGATGATCATATCTCTGCTGATCTCTTGCTGAGGAGAATGATCCACATTAATATTTAAATTTGAGAAATTTTTCTTATTTAATTGAAAAATCTATAAACACTTTGTTTTTTTAAATTATTATGTAATTAATAAACTATGAACTGTATTATTTTTTCGAAAACACTGTTCAGTCAAATTAAATTTTAATAATTCGCGAGGAGTTCCTCTTGAAGCCTGCAAAATTTTTTGTTTTTGGATATTCGATAAACATTCTCTTAATTCTGTATGCCTTCCAGTTCGCTGATGAATGCATTCTTTTGTATGATTTACTGTATAATGCTTGAATCTGTGAGTTTTTAACTGAAGAAAATTTACTCCATGCGTAAGATACAATTTCAGACCTATTTTTGCAATTTTTTAATCAAAGGGATAAAGTGTGACTTCAATTCTTTTTTCAACTACAATCATTCGAATTTCTTTTCGTATTTTTTCTAAATTTTTTACCCAAAGTTGACTAATATGAACGGTTTTTTTTTTGTAAATTCTATTCGACTTATTTTTTACTTTTCTTTTATCTTTGTAAGTTTTTTCTAATATTTTTTTCTTTAAACTTTATACAATTCTTAATTTTCCCCTTGTTTCGATTTTTAATCTTTTTTATTTTCTCAATGTCTGAAATTTTTTGGAAAACTTAACCGAAATCCCACGAACCTTGTTCTCTGTCATCATAGTTTTTTTTTAATGTTTTTTTGAGCCAATATCTGACTTGAAGAGACGACCTCGATTGTATTTTGCGCTTCCCCTTAAATAATAATTCATGAATCTGTAATTCCAACATCGAATTATAAAAGAAGGAAGGTATTTTTTAAATAAAATGATTATCTTTTTAAGTCTTTGCAAGCCGGTCTAGTACATTCAATGTCTGATAAAGCTGATTCATATTTTTAATGAAATTAACACGTTCTTTTTATTCTTTAAAAAATCATAGAAATCCTGATTATTTTTATATAATTAAATTGTTTATTTGTGATTTAGAAATAAGATTTATTGCTTTTATACTTTATTTTTATTTTTTTAATATAAAGTGTTAAAAAGTGGATAAAAAGTGCATTTTTGTATAAATTTTGAAGAGTTTATTTCAAAAATAAGTTTTTTTTCACCTATCGCCAACTATGACAAATATTCTCAAACAACTCTCAGTTGAGAAAAAAAAAATTTTAAATTTTATGGTTGAATGATTTTACAGAATGTAATTTTGAGGTATATTAGAGGTTTATTAGAGACAATTAGAGACTATTTGACGTCAAATGGTTTCTTTAGGGGGCTACCCCCTATATTTTGCATATTTGACCTATTTGCAATCCATTTCCATGTAATTTGAGGTATATTAGAGCTTTATTAGAGACTATTAGAGACTATGTGTGGTTTTTGGTAATTAACTTTAATTATTGAACTTTTATAAAACTTTCTGTGTCCTGGCCGTTTCCTGTTACCTGTGGAATGTCTGTTTCCTTTTAATAAATTTTTTGTATCAAAGGATATATCAGGGTTGTTAAACCGGGGTCGACGGCCAATCCAATTAACGGCCGTCGACGTCGGTTAACAACCCACGGGGGTGAGTCAAAAGACCGTTTGTTTTTTATCTTTCGCGTTTCCCATTTCCAAGATGGATTTTTTTCAAACAGTCTGCTTTCTGTGACCTGGGCGTTTCCTGTGACCTGTTGAGTGTAAAAGCATTGCAAATAGGCCAAATAGGCAAAAATATAGGGGGTATCCCCCTAAAGAAACCATTTGACGTCAAAAAGTTTCTAATAGTCTCCAATAAACCTCAAATAAACCTCAAAATACATGTAAAAGGAATGCAAATAGGTCAAATAGGCAAAATATAGGGGGTAGCCCCCTAAAGAAACGAAAAAAAATTTCAAAAAGTCAAAAGTCAAAAAACTCCGTTGAATCCCAGTTGGGATTTAGAGCCTGTCGTTGACGATATCTCTTTTTTTTTAAATCCCGACTTGTTTGAAAAAGTTTATCAAGTTTATCAAAGATGAGTTAAAATCAAGCAATGAGAGAGATCTAAAGAGTTGTCATATATTGCAAGCTTAGGTAATCGGAGTCGCAAAGAAACACTTTTAATTTTTCTTAGCATTGGGTCTATGCTTGACATTATTGTAGAGAATAATCAAGCAGTTAATTAAAAAAATCTTTTAAATATTTCTTGTTTTTCACTATTTTTTCCACTCATTTTTTATTTGTTTCTAATTACCAGAAAATAAAATGAACCTTTTTTTGACCAAAAATTAAAAAAAACAACTTATTTCTTTTTTTTATTTTAAAATAAGGTTGGCTTTTCTCATTTTTTTATGATTTTTATTTTGAATAATAAAAACGGTACCCTAAAATAGCTAAAATTAGCCAACTCTTATTTCTCTTAAATTCAAAATGATCTTTTAAACACATCATAAAATTATCTCAAGTAGAACAAGTTAGTTTTCATAGATTTATCAATTACATAAGCATATTTGCTCAGCATAGTTGTATGTATGCCGGGTTTTGGTTGCATTTAATCTATCGTCGAATATGCAATCAATCCCAAGTCCATAGAAACTCATACAGCACCATATTTCTATCTTACATCTATGTTTTTTTGTACGTTTAATGATACAATCTTGATTGTATTTTTCTGCTGTCATCATACAGATGAAAATTCGATTTTTTCGTTTGTCGAGTTTAATATTCATTTTATCACTAGAACCTTCGATTTTTAAAATGGCCACGATTTTACTATTTTAATAAAGGCTTTTCTATCTTTAATATCTTGGTATGAAACTTTTCATAGTATCGGTAAACTATTCTTTTAATGCATGATTCGGCCCTTTTTAACTCTCTTTCGATAGTTGCAAAAGATTTTTGATTCTGCCCTCCAAGAACACTAATGAGCGTTTTTTAGTATTCAGAATGGATTTTTTCAATAAAAATTTATTCAAGTCGGTTGATTTTTTTTGGCTATATAATAAGTTGGTTTGTATCCAAAATTTCGAAAGAATTGGATGAAAACTGAACGAAAAGGAAAGTTGCATTCACATCTTTCTCATTATTTTAGTCAAGAAATTTTATTCAAAAAAAAGGAGAAGGTTTTTTTTCTCATGTAAAAATTCTATAACGACATGTCAGTAAATAATTTAGCGACATGTCGTTAAAATCGAGAAAATACGTTAATTTAAAAAAAGTCTGAACTGAGACTGTTTTTAATCTTCTTTCAAAGTGAAACATATTCATTCCTCTATTTTCATATGGACGAATGAATGTTTCTCTTTTAACAAGTTCTATTTTTTGTTTGTCTATTCCAAATAAATCGAAAAATTAACTAATTAATTTCTTTAAATTTTTGAATATTTATTTTTATAAATGTAGTTATAAACCAAAATTTACTTAATAAATAAGTTCATATTCTCTAAACCTGATTGATCATTTGAATTTAGTCAAAGCTAAATTTCATACTGTACAGTGAATTCTCGATTCTCGAGACCCACGATTATCGAGATTCGAGACTTTTTTAGCAAATTTTTGTTTCCCGAATTTTTCTAAACCTTTTACATGTTAAAAAAATTCGATTATAGAGACTAGAGTCTCGATAATTTTTTTATTATCGAGATCTTTTTATTAATTAAATTGATACACATCAATGTAAATTTTACTTTTTTTTCGAGACTTTATTTTTTTTATTAATTAAGCAATTATATTATGAATTATTTTATCAATTATTCTATCAACCATCTTATTCTTTTCTTTTTTTCAAAATTTCTTTTTTTTTTTCATACTTAATAATTAATTACGGGTCTTATAAAGCTGAATATCAGTGATATTGAAATTTCAATATCAATAAACTGAATATCAAATATTCAATTAACCTGATATTAAAATTATTGGGTTGATATTGAAATTCAAATATCATTAAGATATTTAAAAATAATTTCTAAAAAATTTTTTATTCATTAATGAATTAATTAGTTATAGTCCAAAATAAATTTAACTTATTTATTTTATTTCAATCGAGACGTGATTTTTCAAATATGAAAAAAAGACTTGACCGCTAGGATCCTATTAGATACGTAAGAAAGACCGTTTTCACAATTAGTAAAAAATATTTTATGCATGTAATTGTCTAGTAAAGCCATTCGAAACATGTGTGTCGATTTTTTATACCAGATACTTTGCCATGTTTGTATTCGGAAAATTTTACAAACACCTAACTTGTAACCAATCATTATCTGTATATGCAACATATATGTTTTTTAGAAATTTGAATTATTAACTTTAATTGGTTAATTAAATTATTCTTGATATTCAGATTTTTTGACTGATATTGAAATTCTAATATCACTCATTTGTTTTCGATACAAACTATTTCTTGTCGTCAAGCCAATACGAAAGTTTTTAACACATGTTTTTATGTGTACTATTATCTTTGGAAAACCAAGAGAATACATTAAAAGAGTAAAAAGATGAAATATTTCGTCCATAAACACAATGTGCAGCTGTTAAGACCCATTGTGAATTGATCAATGAACCACCACATGTAAAACGGTTGTTGAAGTTCATAGCCACTTGCCAAGCCCAATCTTCTTGGATAGCATTTTTTCCACCGACTATTTTATACGGTAATGGCTTTAGATCTCGGATTCGCTTTCCGCATCCAATATAGTTCAAGCTAATCGTATCATTATCAAGTTGACAATTAACAAATGAAAAAAAAATTCCAGAATAAAAATTTTTTTCATTTTTTTTTTAATTTACGTTGGTCATTATTTAAACAAATTATTATTAATAGTATTAATAACGTAGCACCATTAAGAAAGTGTAAATCTAGGAAATTAAAAAGCTTACCATGGTATGATGGGGAATTAATTAAGGCTGAGAGACGCAGTTCAAAAGGCTACAATAAATGTAGATTAAATTCTAATGAATTTTTTAAAGAGGAATATATAAAGGCTCGGCAGGATTATCTATCGTTATTAAGGGCTAAAAAAAACAAAATATTTTGATCAATTTAAACCGAAAAATTTCAAAAATTCTGCTGAATTTTGGAAATTCCATTCTCAGAATGTGAAAGTAAAATTTGATCATAGCGATAAAGCTTTTTCTAAATCTGTAAAGGTTGAAGGCCAAGTAATAAATGATAAGAAAAATATCGCTTATCATTTCAATAAATTTTTTACATCTTTTGAATCAGATAAAGAATTCCTGATGAAGATTGTATCAAGTTTACGTATAATATTTTTAATAAAAATATTAGACATAAATTAGGTGCTCAATTTTGTTTTAAAGAAACTTCTTTAAATGAAGTTGAAAAAACCTTAGATGCAATAAATGTTAAATCATCACCAGGAATTTCAGAGATTCCAATTAAAGTAATTAAGGCATGCAAGTCTTTAATTGTTCCATTGATTGTTAAGTTTTTTAATGATTGTATAGCTCAGGGAGACTATATTGAAGAATGGAAATGTGCAATAGTTACTCCTCTTTATAAAAAAGGAGATATGGATAGTTTAAATAACTACCGAGGTATATCTGTTTTGGCACCGTTTAATAAAATTTTCGAACGAATTCTAGCAAAACAAATTAAGGATTTCTTTTTATCAAATAAGTTGTTTAATAAAAATCAGCATGGTTTTAGAATTTCTCATTCATGCGAAACAGCTTTACATGAAATTCTAAATTTTTGTGAAAAGAATTTAGCTCTCAGAAAAATAATTGCTTTACTTTTTTTAGATTTTAAGAAAGCATTTGACATGCTAAAAAGATGCCTCTTTATCTATAAGCTTCTTAATTACGGGTTTGATAATTTGTCAGTAAAACTGATAGGAAATTATTTTTCTAAAGGTCTCAAATTGTAAAAATTCATTAAGTATTATCAGATAAGTGTGAACTTGACATTGGAGTTCCTCAGGGCTCAATTCTAGGCCCTCTTTTCTTTATAATTTTTATCAATGATTTACCTGATTATCTTGTGGAAATTTTGTCAAAATTGTTTGCTGACGATACAGCTCTTATGTTTAGATCATATAGTTTTGACTAATAAAATGATACGTTAAAAAAAGTAATTGAACTATTAAACGAATGGTGAAAACACAATAAACTTTACATTAGTTGGGATAAAACTAAAATTATGTTTATTACTAATAGGAGGCTAAATAAAGTAAATTCTATTCTTTTTCAAAATAATGAAATAGAAGTTATTGAAAAGTTTAAACTCCTTGGAGTAACATTAGATTCAAAACTAAATTTTAGTGCATTTATTAGTTATAGTTCATAGCCACTTGCCAAGCCCAATCTTCTTGGATAGCATTTTTTCCACCGACTATTTTATACGGTAATGGCTTTAGATCTCGGATTCGCTTTCCGCATCCAATATAGTTCAAGCTAATCGTATCATTAACAAGTTGACAATTAACAAATGAAAAAAAAAAATTCCCGAATAAAAATTTTTTTCATTTTTTTTTAAATGTAATCAAATAAATCTCTTTTCTTAAGAAATATTTAAAATATTTATAAATTAAATGTCACAAAGATCTTTTAGCTAGTTTAAATTATACAATTTCAATTAAATTGAAACTAAGTAGATTTGGTCGACCGGTTTAGTTTCAAACCGGTTTTTAAAAACCGGTTTAAAAGTTGAAACCGGTTTTTTAAAAAAACCGGTTTATCAAATAAAAATTCTTTTTTACTTCAATTCTTTAAAACAAATCACTTTTATTGAAAGGTATCTTTTTTTTTTTAAACACAAATTTTTTTAATTTGTTTTTTTAAATTTAAAAAAAAAATTAAGGTAAATTTTTTATTCCAAAAAATAAACAAACAGAAAAGGAGAGTGTGGTCATTTTATTTTAATTTTATTTTATATATTTCCAAGAAAAATATAATAAAAAATTATTTTTAATAATTAAAAACGCTATGTCGATGGATTTAATAAATTTTTACTTATACACTGTAAATATTTTAGGTTAAAATTTTCATGACCAAAGAGTGCTCATAAATGAGAAGAAAACTTTTATGAAATTTATTTTTCTCATTTTTGAGCTTTTTTTATACATATATGTGGTTAACTAATTATACACATTTATGTAGAAAAATTTTCACCTAAAATATTTACAGCGTAAGAATACTTTGAATTCAGTAAAATAAAAATTGATCCCGTTTTTAATTCTCTCTAAAAAAATTTTAAGAGAAAATTTAAAAAAATTTAATGGGACTTTAACTTAATAAAAATCGAAATCGTCGTAGTTGTCTAAGAGAGAGAATAATCAATCGTTAAAATGATGATGAAACAGCCTTTTTTTGAAAACTCTGTTCATAAAGTTATTTTTATCGAAAACCGGTTTAAACCAGTTTCAAACCGGTTTAAAAGTCTAAACCGGTTTTAAAAACCGGTTTGTGAGTCTAAACCGGTTTAATAAACCGGTTTGAAAAAAAACCGGTTTTTTGTTTAAACCGGTTTCAAACCGGTTTTGAAAAACCGGTCGACCAACTCTAAAACTAAGATTTTTAATGACAAGATCAAAATAAAATAAAAATTTTATGAATTAAATTTTATTAATAAGTAATTAAATGAAAAATATTAATTATTTGAATTAGAAATAATAGCTTAGAAGGCTTGGATTTTTCCCAAAATCCAGTTGTAGTAGTAGCTGGTTCTAGTGTAAACACCACCATCACCACAACCATAACCCCAACTGGTAATACCGGCTAATTCCCATCTGTTGTTGTTTCTGACAACTAATGGACCACCTGAATCACCTTGGCAAGTATCTTTACCTTGACCAGTTTCACCAGCACATACAGCTACGGCAGTGTTGACAGTTGTGTATTTTTGTTTGCATCTAGTATCAGTCAAAAGTGGCATTTGAACTTCCATTAAGTATCTTGAAGTGACACCTCCGGATGACAAAGTACCCCAACCGGTAGCCCAACTATATATTAGAGAAGAAAAAAATATAGAATTAGAAAAATTACATTTAATTGCACATTGATTAAATAATATAATAACCAATGTCTAAGTTACCTTTGTAAACCACCGAAGTTAGCACTGGATGGTGATGGAATACAGACTGGTAAGATTTGATTTGAATATGGAACTGGTGACTTAAGTAAATAGAAAAAGAAAATTAAATATAAATTTTGAGCCTTGCTTTTAAATTTAAAAATATTGGCTTACACTCAATTTCATCAAGGCAATATCATTTTGGAAAGTTGATGCTGAATATGATTCATGTGAAATAATTCTTGATACAGTTCTTGAAGTATACCATGATTCTTTGGCATTTCTATCGTGGACACCTAAATCAATGACATAGGCAGATGGGTTAAGATTTCCGACGACACAGTGAGCAGCAGTTACAACCCATTGTGAATTGATCAATGAACCACCACAAATGAATCTACCATTTAACAACATAGTTATTTGCCAACCCCAATCTTCTGGATCGGCTCTTACACCACCGACAACTTTATCAGCATCTCTTTTACCTGGTCTGATATCACTAATTCTTCTACCACAACCAGCTGGATTTAATTGTGTGGCATCTTGAGCATAAGCACAAGCAACCAATAAAGCTAAGAAAACAAGTCCTCTCATTTTTAAATTTAAAAACTTAATTCAAATTTAAAAATTTTTACATTTTTTTGTATATTTATATAAAATTAATGAGAAATATTTTTATAAAAACATATTTTTAAGGCTTTTATTATGTTTTAAATATTATTTAAAATTTGAATAAGATACTACGTAACAAAATCAATGGGAGTTCTACATATGCTTTAAAATTTGTAAATTTTCAAAATTACATTCATGTTCAAGTTCAAGAAATATTTTGTCATAAAAAATTTAAATTAATAATTACTTTATCCCAAAAACAATACCTTTTTTTAAAAATAAATTTTGTCAAAAATTGAAAAGTCCCAATTTTCAGTCCCAAAAGTCAGCTCTTGCTAATCTGAATTTTTCGTAGTAAAAATTTTTGATTCGAATAATTTTATTCGATTTTAAGAATTGTATTACAGTCGTTCCTCGATATAACGAATAAGTTGAGCGAAAATTTCGAACGAAAAAAATTAACACGAAAAAGCTGAATTTTGTAGGCAAAATATTTCGTTTGAAGCCCAAAAGTTCGACATTTACATTTGCATTAAAAATCAGATAATAACAGAATTTCGTTTTCATCGAACAACTATGATTTAGCGTTTCGAATCAAATCATATTCTAAAATTTTATTTCCTTTTACTTGAAGCTTTTTCAATTACAGCATTTCTACCAACTTAACATTTAATTTTTTTATTGTTAAAAATATGAGCAATTGCTCAGATATTTTACGTCTAATGTAAAAAATATGATCAATATTCTTATCTAGAATTGCTCATAAATTTAACAATAAAATTTCTTAATGTAAAATATCTGAGCAATTGCTCATATTTTTAACAATTAAAAAATTTTTCAAATCAAAAGCAAAAAAAGAATATTTTTTTAAATTTAACATGATACTTTTCAACTTAAAAAACTGGTTAATATAAATGCACAACAATTAACAGCAAACTATTTTTGTATAAGATAATTTTTTGGAAACTTTTTCATGATTCAATTATTCTAAAATGAAATTGTAAATAAAAAATTCATTTTTGACCCTTTAAAGATCACGGTCTCAAGTCAAAGTCAATTTTTTTAAACTAAAATAGACTAAAGGCTCAACAGCCGTTTTTAAACGACTCGAGCCTTGTTGGACAAAAGTCATTTTTTTCAAGTCATAATCTCTGGTTGTAGAGAAATAAATGAACTATATTTTGGAACAGGATTAAAATTTTATAGTTTAAAATTTAAACTGAAAATTAATTGCTGAAGCAAAATTCTAACATGGTGCAGATTTTTCCAGTCATCTAATTTAAATAAAAGAAATTTTATTTGAAAATTTGATATTAAATTTTTTAAAATTTTTAACACATTAATTTTAACAAAAGATTTTTTCAAAATTTAAAATTGAGTGATTTGGGATTTGATCCCATTAAAATATCTACTTGTTTTGGTATAAACGCCACCATCACCACAACCATAGCATACCACTGGTAATACCAGCTAATTCCAATTTACCATTATTTTCAATGACTAATGGGCCACCTGAATCACCATGGCAAGCATCTTTGTTTTCTCCAGTTTCACCACCACAAATAGCTACAGCAGTTTTAATAACTTAAGAATATGTTTGAGTCGGCATATGGCCTTCTACCACACCCAGGAGGGTTAATCTCCGAATCAGCAAAGCTTGAAGCAATTAGTAAAGCTAATAGAGATATTGGTTTCATTTTTTAAAAAAATTTTTCTATAAAATTTCATGCATTTTTGACTTTTCTTATAAAAAATTTTTTATATAAAAGTGTGAAAATTTTTTTTGTCCATAATTTTACAAAGAAAAAAATACATAAGACTCATATCAGTTAGAGTAATCAAATTTTATTAGTTTTTCATTTATCAATTTTGGAAATTTTTTGGTTTATTTTTTTAGTTTACGTTTACATTTTTAGCTTATCTTGGTTTTATTCATGTAATTATTGTTGGTTGAATTTTTATGTCTCAAATTTTTCATTATAAATATTTCAAATTCATTTAAATAAATCAAAACAAATATTTATCAACGCTTACTCATATTCTGTTCTCTGTCTTTTTTTTCTAAGAACAAATACCGTATCCGCTTGCGCAGTACTCCAGGAATAAATCAAAAAAGTTTTTTCCACTGGAAAAGTTCCCATCGACAACATGTTATTAAATTGAGTTTTTTTCCTTGAAAAAAATGTTATTTGAGGATTTTTCCAGGATTAAAATTAGAAAAAAAAATTTTTTAAAAATGAAAAGAGAATTAGGACAAAAATTTTATAAAAAAATACGATTTTTTCAGAATTAAAATTAAAAACTTTTTTAACATTCTTGTCTTAATTATTTTTCCGTTTTTTAAAAATTTTCTCCTAATTTTAATCCTGGAAAAATCCTCATTTTATCCTGGAAAAAAACTCAATTTAATAATTTAATTATGGAAAAAATCCAAATTGTATATTTATTAAATTCTTTTTGGATTATTTCCAGTTTTTTGAATTTTTTTTTTGATTTATTCCAGGTAAAAAACTCAGTTTTGAGTTTTATGATATCAAAAAATTCAGATTTTTTCCCCAAAAATAAAAAACAATTTAATAACATGGTGTCGATGGGAACTTTTCCAGTGGAAAAAACTTTTTTGATTTATTCCTGGAGTACTGCGCAAGCGGATAGGGTACTTCTATTTTATAACCGACATATCCATATTTACAAAAATTGTTTTTAATTTTGGACAATTCAATTTAAAATTACTAAAATAAAATTCATTTACATTTCATAAAAAACTTAATTTTAAATAATCTGAATTTAATGAAACTAAACTGCACGGTTTTAAAAATTAAATACTTAAAGCTAAAAATTTCGATGTTACCTAATTTAAGGTCGCATAATGTTGCGCTGAGGTAACCTTTAAACTCCATTTTTTGAACCATAAAATGTTTTTTCAAATCGCTAAATGTTGGAAAATGCAATCTAATCAAGTCAAAATAACCTTCAAGTTAAGTTGTTACTTTACTTTCGTCTTAAGGATTTAGTTTCTTTATTAATATTTTTTTTCTTCAAACTTGAGCTCAAGTATTTTTTTTTCTTAATAAATTTGGCGATTTCGCGCCTTTTTTTGCTTCTTTCATATTTTCAAAGCGAAAGACTAAATTGCTAGGAAGGTTCAAACAACATAAATAAAGCTTGGCTTTAAAAAAAATTACTTTTTAGAAATAAAATCTTGCTTACCAAAGGTTTAATCTATAAAGTTTTTTGAATTAAAAAATATTTAACTTTGTGTTGAAAAATCGATCTAATCATTTTTAGAATAAATACTTAAAAATTATCAAAAGTATTTGGATAACATACTTAAAGTGATATTGAGCATCAGATAGAATACAAAAATACTTTTTCTAAAACTATATGTATTTTAACTTACTTTAATCCTAAATAATTGAAATTTGAATTTTTTAAACTATTTTTAAATGTATCTAAAGTATTTTAATTTGAAATAATACCTAGAAATCACAAGGAAAGTATAGTGATACCACTAAAATTTTTCAAAATATTTAAATAAAAAATGCTTAAGGATCTAAATAATTGCCATAATCTACAATATTTTCTAAAATTATGACTCAAATCCCAATGATTACTAAAAAAAATAAATATGTATTTTACCTTAATACTTACTCAATTGTTAACTTAAATTTTGCTAAGATATATTAATTCATAATAAATTCTTAATTATAACCAAGTGTTTGATGTGTACGCATTTTTTAGCTATTAAAAAAATTTGATGGATTTAAAAAAAAATTTAAGAAAAAATATAAAATTATAGAACGATTTTATTTATATTTCTAATTAAAGTAATGACATAAAGATAAAAAAAAACAAGCAATTTTTTCGATTAGTAGTTAACATAGATGTCGAATTTAAATACAAATTCTACAAAATATCATGATGATTCGCCCAAATCGAGTCCAACAAATGCGCCAAAATCTGTTTTTTCGTCCAATTTAGCAGCTGTTTTAAATGATCCTCGAAAAGATCGTTCAAAAAAAAGTCACTTATTTACCAAAACATGGGGTTCTGATTTCACTGATACAATTCATTTTTCAACTAATAAAAGTGACTTAAATTTAAAACATTTTGAAACACATCTAAATGAGCTTAATGAAGTAAGTTGCAAAAATTTATATAAGTTTTCAAAAAAATATATTTTTTATATAATTTTGATAAATTAAGAGAATTAAAAAGCATAATCAAAATAAAACCTCAATTGAAAACAATAATAATTCAATTTCAAAAGTTAATAAATTGGGAAATGACAACAGTCTCTTTGATTTAGAAAACATTCCTAAAGTAATCTTTTTTTTTTAATTTCCACATTTATTCAAATCATTCTAGAAAATCTTGTTGAGAAAATCTTGTTTAAAACTAGGGTTGTTAATCCGAAAATGAAAATTTTCAAATTTTCAAATAATTCAAAAAAATTAATAAATTATTTTTTCGAAAACCAAAAAACTAATTTTTTAATTTTTTGT
>NTPY01000450.1:130148-140570 GCA_002922825.1 Brachionus calyciflorus | reverse complement strand
TGACCTCTCCAAATTAAAGTAATATTTCATCTTCAGCATCACCTTCTTTTTCTATAGAAAACACCTCTCCCACCGTACATCAAGATGTCTCTCCATTAATTCTTATTTGATTGATTGCCTAAAACATGAAAAAAAAAAGTTTTTTTTTTTATTTTAAAATTTCTTGACTGAAGATAACGAAGTTATTTATGAAAAATTAGGTCCATTATATTTTTTCAGAAAGAATCTTGCTATTTTAACTAAAGTCGCAAAAAAATTCTTTATGTTCCGTCTACATCTGTACCAGCAGAATCCTTCTTCAGAATTAGTGGAATAATACAGAATGATAAAAGACACAGGTTAAACCCTTCTATATTAAATAATTAAAATTTTATCAAATTCAATAATTAATATTGTAATAAAAATGGTAGAAATATTTAAAATTTAATAATTTTTGATAATTTTTGATTTTAGTTTCGAAATAATAAAGCGAAATTCTAACGTTTTATTTTATAATTTCGAAAATTTTTATTTTGTTTTGTAATTTCAATAATTTGTTTGAACCGTTTTGTTTAAAAAAACAATTTTCATTTCAGTTTAATTTTTTTCGAAAAACTGATCACCGAAATTCAATTATAATTTCGAAAATAAAATTTTAAAAACGAAACATTTTTTTTTTCGGATTAACAACCCTATTTAAAACATAAAGTTCTAGTTTTGAAATCTTAAAAAATACTTTTTCTTATACTCCGACATAAAACAAGTAAACTAAACCACATCAAAAAGTCTATCGAAAATCGCTAGAACTTTATTTTTTTAAATTTATTTAGCAAGCATATACAATACTGGTCTTTCACATGTTCCCAAAATGAACGTTCCTGGACATTATATGAACGTTCACGAACGTTCATTTTTTGAGAATGGGAAAATCGTTTTTAAGCCAAAAAAAAGTTGATTGTCACGTTTAAAAACTTTTTCTGAATTAATTTAATGAATTTGTTAAATTATTTATCAAAAATGTAATTTTAGTTGACCTTACCTACAAATAAATTGTCTCTTTTCCTAATCTTTTTAGAAGATTTTTCTCCTTACTCAATAGTCCAAATTTAAAAATGCACAATAATTGTTAAATTCAATTTGCGAAGTTATCATATTAGTAACTCTTAAAAAAGTTCTAGGAGGGCAGAAACAACTTGAAACTTTTCTTAATTCCTAAAAAACATCTCATTTTATTAAAAAATGGATCGATTAAATAGACAAACTGATCTTTAATTTTGTTTTTGATAAATAATTTAACAAATTCATTAAATTAATTCAGAAAAAGTTTTTAAACGTCACAATCAACCTTTTTTTGGCTTAAAAACGATTTTCCCATTCTCAAAAAAATGAACGTTCATATAATGACCAGGAACGTTCATGAACGTTCGTGAACATTCATGAAAGTTCAAAAATTGGATGAACGTTCATTTTGGGAACATGTGAAAGGCCAGTATTGTATGGTTGTAAAAGGATGAGAATTTTCTGGAGAACCTTTAGACCAATCCTAGTGGTTTTCACTAATGATAAATATCATAAGAGAAATAGATCATTTTTTTTCTGAATTGACCAATTTATTTTTTTATAATTTCAAGATATTTTTTGATTCCAATTTTAATTTATCCGACCGAAATACATTTGAAACAATAGTACTTTTTAATTCAGGAAATAGTCTCAGAAACAATCAAATAGAATTCGATAAATTATCGCCTAGAAAAAAAATCAATAATGCTCAATCATGTAAAAATAGCCTTGACAAAGTAAATTTAAAACTTGTTAATTTTTATATTTTTTTTTTTGGTCTTAAAATAAATCTAGTCATTTATATTCATAAGTTTTCATTCTATTTGGACATTATTGAGTCTCATATAACCAAACAAATCTCAGCTAAGGCAAACACATTTTTTACAGCCATTCAATCACAAGACGAAGTACAAGATCACATATCAAAAACATCAACCCAAGTCAAACAAATACGAAAAAATATTCATCTATTGAATAAAAATTCAATAATGAAATCAATACGAATTTTACATTTAGTAAATTTACGAGTTCGTTATGAAGCAATGTTAGACAAATTGGAACTCTTGTCAACTGTTTATCAAAATCAACCTGCCATACAAATTCATTTAGCATCGTCTGAATACAATGGTGCTTTGGATATAATTTCATTTAGTCAAGAGATATTAAGAAAAGAGCTTAGATTTATAAGATCATTGCGTCATTTTGATTCACAATTTCAGGAGATTGGTAAAGCCATAGAAAAAATGTTAAACCAAGACTTTGTAAAGTATTTAATTGGCGAGCTTGGTAGAGATTTTAAAGAAGAGTGTAAATTTTACAATGAGGAAAAATTGTTTTCTTTAGTATCTAGTTTTGTGAAAATACGGTCTTATGATTTTATTGAAATGAGTCGTGATGAAATCAATTTATTTCTCAAGTCGACTATTAAGTTAAGTCTTGTGGAAATTATATCCAAAACAGATTTGGATGACGATGAAAATGAGCAAAAAGAAAAGATGAATTCTCTTGTTCAACATGATGTGAATAATTTTAAATTAATCGATAGAGTTAAATTGTTAAAATTTCAAGAATTTTTAGATTTATTTAGTGTTGTTTTGAACAATTTTAGAATTGTTATTTGTAGAATTCAAGTAAATTTCAAGTTTTTTTACTGTTAGTCTTATTTCTAAAACAAATTTGCACAAGTTTCAGGTCATACAAAACATCTCAATCAAATTTATTTATAATTTGCCATATAATACTCATTCAGAGTTATTTTTTAAATTTCTCGAGGATCTAAAAATTGAAACAGTTGAGACCCGTCTAAAATATCTAATAATCAGAAACATTAAAAAATAATTAATAAAACAATTCATAAAAATATCCTAATAACCTTCGCTTAAGTATAGTTTATCAGAATGTACTACAGTACGGTACGGTTCAATACTACTACGACACAATTTTAATATAAGTGTAGTCACGTTTTGCATGATGAAAATTTTTTTTATTTTTTAATTTACAATAGGAGATAATTGTTTTCCCACAATAAGAAAACTTTTCCCCACAAAAACGTTTCTCTTCGCCACAAACGACTTTTAAACACAAAAATATTGTGTTAAAGAGAAAAAATATATATTATTCCAAGTGGCAAGTTTTCAAAAAGAAGAGGCATTCGAGAGTCAAAAAAAAATTCAAAAAAAAATTTTTTTAACCGCTATTTTTAGCTCTTTTGCAATTTTTAAAAAATTTTTTTGAAATTTTTTTTTTGACTCTTTTAGGCTCCCTTTTTTTGAAAACTTGCCAAGTTTTTATAAATATTGAAAAATTCTTTTGTCACAATGACTGTTTTGCGAGAATAAATAAAGTTATTATACTAGAAAAATGGTTTGAAATTGAAGTTATGCAAATTTCTATTTGTATTATCTATTTCATGAATATTGGCAATCATTGAAGAAGGAAATTTTCTACCAGTTCAGCATCACATTTATTATGAGATTAAATTTTTGATTTATTTTTTAAATCAATTATCGTTACGGCATCCAAACGAAAACATTCGTTTTTAAGGTTTTGCAATATTTTTGTGTTGAAGAAATATTTATTTTTTTTTGAAATTTGTGCTAAAAAGTTTTTGATTTGTGGTAAAGAGATTCAAGATGTAGGGAAAAGGTTTTTGTTTTTGGGGGATGAGGGAGACCCTTACAATAGACACTTTACATAGTTTCAAAAAAAATTTAATTGAATTACAGACACAATTTTAATTCAATAGTCACATAAAAATTTATTTAGTCACAGAATTAATAATTTTGTCATTAAATAATTTTTTGTGTAAGATAAAAATCTACCAGTTGAAAATATTATATTTCTCTTTTAGTAAAGTAAAATTTTTGCTCTGCTTTCAGTTTTTCCTTATTTTGAAAAGATTTTGGAAAAAAATTTCCGTTTCATTTACAAAAATTTTTATTTATTTAAAGTTGATTGTAAATTTTATGATAAATGTTTTTAATGAAACAAAATTAAATCCACAAACTAAGTAATTTTTCTAACATTTTATTTTTTTCTTTAAATTATATAATATTTGTTTGTTAAAAAGTGTTAAAAGTAAAGAGCTGGTCAGTCAAAATGGTTGGTTCAAAGCTGAAGATAAATTAAATGACTTATTGACAAAATCGATTGATTATGTCCAAGAGAATTTAATTGGTATTTTAGATGCTAAATTTAAAGTAATTTAAAATTTAATTGTCACTTTCAACTTTTCTCCTTTCTAATTTTTTATAAAAAAAAGGCGAATAATTATGAAAAAATAAACAGTCAAAATTTTAGTTTATTTTCAAATTTAATTGATCACTTCCTAACTGAAATTGATAAAATATCTAAAAATAAAACGGCGACTTTGAGATCATGGCTGCAAAATCAATCTAATAAATTCTTGAATAAATACCATACCGAACGAAAAGATAAACTAATATTGGCCATTGAGAGTGAGTCTTGGAAAATATCTGATCTACCTGCTGATTTTCAAACACTTTTGGATAATATAGTTAAAAATTTCCTCAAAAATCCACCTAACTTCACATATAATATCGTAAACTCATCTTCAACTAATTTTCTTTATGTAAATGATGAGAAATTCCTATTTTTTGGCATAGTTGTTGTTCTTTTTAAATTAATACTTGAATATATTCAGTTGGAAAATGACCTACCATGGACTACGTACGACGTAATGTCTAAACTCATTGAACTTTTTACAGTTTGTTTATTTATTTTTAAAATTTGAATTTATTTTTTTGTAGTTCTTAAATTTTTTTAAGATTTTCAACATAAAAATATTCAAAATGATTCTTGGAGTGGGTGCTATAGAAATGGGTCTATTAAAAATAATAACTTTTAAAACTCTAGCATTGACTCTACGATCATTGGAATTAGTTTTACAATTCTTACCAATGACTAAAGATTATTTTCTATCTAAAATAAGCGATAAAAAGGCCAATGCCGAACGACAATTTAATAAAATAATATCAGACTATCAAGAGCATATAACTCAACTTAATAATAAATTAATATTTATGGTAGATGATATATTTAGAGAGTGTATATCAACTTATGAAGTTAAGGCGCCTGTACCGTCACAGTGTTTTAGATCAATATGCTCACAAATTGAAAAAGTACACCAAATTCTTATAGATACTATGTCACAGTCTAGTATTGTTAGATTATTTACGGAAATACATGATAAATTTAAAACAAGGCTTAGAGAGCGTTTAACAGAGCTTAATATCTCAAATGATGGTGGACCCATACATGCGTAAATTTCTAAGATAAACAAGACATTTTTTGCTTAAAATATATTAATTTTTTTTCTCAAAATTTAGATTGATCTATCAAGATATGATGTTTTATATGAAACAATTTAAAAGTTTAAGAGGCCTAAATGCAATTTCAATTAATTTTATGGACATTTGGTCTTAATAGTGGTTAAAACTGTTATTTTTTATAAAAAGGATTTTTAAAAATTTTTTATGCTTAAAAAAAATAATTTATTTCGAATAAAATTTATTTTAAATTCGTTTTTTTTTTGATATTTCAGGAGTAAAAATATTCTTTAACATATTTTAATAATAATATAAATGGAACATATCAGTCATTGGAAATTAGAGCTAACCAGTAGTTCGTAATTGTTTTAAATAAGATTAAAAAGGTTCAGCATTTGATGTTAAAAAATTAAAAAATTTAAAAAGCAATTTTCTCAGATTTTTATTAGGCTGAAAAATTAAAAAAATGTGAAAAAATGAAATTCAACAAAAATTTTTTTAGGTACAATTTTTAATTCAGAAAAAAATCTTCCAGTATTTTTTTTCATAAATTTACAACAGGATAATTTTCCTCATAAAAATGTTCACAGTGAATCGATTTTTGAAGATTCAATGTTATTTTCAAATAGAAAGATTCCCCTTTAAGAATCTCAATGAGATCTCATGAGAAATTATTGATGACCATAATCTCATGAGATCTCAAACAGAGTTACATGTAAATATATTGTAATGTGGACTGAGATCTCATGAGAATATGGTCGCGAGAATCTCATATGAGATTTTGACATGGGTTTGCATCAAATAATTTTTTTTTCTCACACAATCATCAATTTTTAAAGTTTTGTTTCAAACTTTTTATTTTGCTTTTTAACTCATTTTTGAAAAATAATTCGATTTGAAATAATTTAGAATTTAAGAATTTTTAAGAACTCTGAGCCAATTACAGTGTATCCCCGATTTTATGAACCCCGATTGTAAAGCATAATTTAGTTCACAACATCGAGAGTTCATAAAATCGGATACCGTATTACATACATTTAAATAAGAGTGAGTTGAAAAGGTTGAGTTATTTTTACTTCATAAATTCGAAGATACATAAAATCGGAGTTCATAAAATTGGGGATACACTGTATTATAATTATTTTTGTGATCGGCTGCCCAAGCTTTGTCTAAAATAATTTAATTCTAAATTTTTTAAGTAAAGTGATTGAAATTCTGAATTTTATCATTAATTAGAAATTTTATTTTAGCGAAGAGAGTTCGATTATTAACGATGATTTAAAAATTTGCAAATAACACAGTTAAGAATTTTTTAACGAACAGAATCGTATTTAATCAAAATGACCTAATGAAAAGTATTGTTAATCTTAAATCACTTAACATATTTTAATCCAGAGATTACAAAGAGAGAAAGAAGAGACCGATCAATTTCTATCCGAGTTAAACGCTGAAAAGTATTAGTGTAATTAATACTACACTGTAAAAATTTTAGGTGGTGATAAGCAAAAGGCGTATAAGCTTGTAAGACGCTTTGATGTGAAAAAATTCATTAAAGATTTTCATTAAAGAGTAAATAACCCTAAATATGAATTTTTTTAATCCTTTATTTTCCACTTTCTCATAAAAGCGTCTTACAAATAGGCGAATTTCGACCTAAAAAAATTACAATGTAATACTAAAAATAATAAACCACCTAAATCTGAACATCAATTACCACCAAATAATTTTTAAATAAAAAAAATGTGAAATCTAACAACAAATGTCTACACTAAAGCGCTTGTTTAATGTGTAGGTTTTTTTTATGAATTATAATGAATTTTTTTTAGTGTTTTAGCAATTAAACAAAATTTATAAAGTTCAATATTTACTTTTTTTAAAAAGCTAACTAAACAGAAATTCTGTCACATTTTGGGAAATGAGACTTTCATTTAGATGAAAGAAAATCATATGATCGCTTATCTAAATCAAATTGAATGCGATAGAAAGAAAAAGAAAATTACTTCATAAAATCTTGATAAATTTTTATTATTACTAATAAAAAAAAACTCGATTAATTTGTAATTTTATCACATTGCAGTTTATTTGTTTAAAATTTTAGTCACTTGATTTTAGTAAAATTTTTCATAGAATTTTCTTTAACTAAAAGAGCATTAAGCTCATTTTTGCTTTTTTTGAGTGAAAAAATTTCATACTCAAAGTTTGTGGTTTTAATTGTGTTTTTGAATGTTAAAAATACTAAAGAAAATACGAGTTAGGTTACTTTTTCCCTACCTAGGGAATTTGGGGCTTAAAAACACCAAAAATCAAATAATTTAATTATTGTCAAAAAAAAATACAAAAAATTTTATTTATATATACATTTAAATTTAAGTTCTAATTAAAGTAATGAATTGATAATATTTGCCATCTTATTATTTTTTATGCGTTGCTTTATGTATATTCATGCCTCTCGATTCATAGAGTTTACCACAAATATCACAAGGCATTTTTTGCTCAACCACTAAATGAGAATTAGAATTAGTTTCAACGCTAATTAAATTCGGTGTTTCATTAATAACTTCATCCTCACTTTCATCACTATCATCATTCTCATCATCGGTTACATCAGACTCTTCAGTATCCTCCAAATTCTCAACATGTTTTTTTTTTGGTTCAATTTTATAAAGATCTTCTATTTGGTTCATATATATTTTTAAAGTTATGCTATCATCGTTTAACAATTTTTTTAGTTGCTTAAAATTAACATCTTTTTCCTGTTGATCTGGTGATTTATATGGAACTTTAGCTGTTTTTTTTAGCATTTTTATACTTATCACTAGAGACTGACTCATATTGTTGTAAAAGTCGAACTGCTTTATCTATGTTTGTATTTGCGGCACCACAGTAAAGCTTCATTTTATTATTATCACCTTCAACACTACTATTATTATTTGAAACGACCAATGGTTCTTTTATTTCGTGTGTAATTGCATCGGTTTTTAAGCTGACAGAGGCAAAACACTTTAGAGTCGAGCATCGAAATAAAGCTGCAATTTTGTATTAAAAAAATAATTCAAAATTATATTACATATAATAATTAGGGAAAACGTCAATTTAAAACTGCTTTTTTAGCTACAAATTCCCTAAGTAGGGAATTGGGTTAGGGAAAAAAGGCCCAAACCGGAAAAAAATTCAGAATAATCCCATTAGTCAATAAAGAATTTGATTATTTCTTTATCGTTTCAAATTCTTCTTTGCATCACTAAAGAATTTTTTGAATCTAAATAATACTAAAAACACGTAAAAATTAACTTTTCTAAATTTTTTGCTGGCTTTTCATTCCTGAAAATTTTATTGACGAATAGCGGTCAGTTTAAAAAAACAGCGATCTGCGTTTTTTTAATATTTTACTCACTCCGGTCTGTAAAATGTCTGTTTGTTATGTTGTTATTCAACAAAAATTACGTTGAATAAATAATAATTATAATTTTTTATAATCCTAAAATGTAAAATTTAAACAATTTTGTTTTCTTTTTTGTTTTATTTGGGATAATTGTTTCAGCACACTCAAAAATTGTTTCAAGACATTCAAAAGACGTTTCAACAGACTCATTAAAACTTTGAAACACACTTCCTTATTATCACCCTCCAAAACCTCTTCAGTACATCAGAAAATTATTTTTTTTAATTTTCTAAAAACACTAAAAACTAAATTTTTGTCTTTCATATACACCGGGTTCGAGCGGCAATAAATGGTCTTAGTATTGCGAATAAAATAGTAAAACCTTCAAGTTAAAAACTCGCTAATCATATTGGTTTAGAGAAAACCATTCATTATTTAGAGTTATTTAAAAAAGAAAATCAGAAATTAGTGTCTTTTTTGTCTAAGAAAAGGATTTCTTTAAAAGTTTTAATTTTTAACTAAAAAAATTTCAGAAAAATTTTTAAAAATTAAATTTTTTAAAAATTTTTCTATTTTCTTGGTGACGAAAGGTGTGTTAAAAAGTTTTTTAAATGTGATATCAGTAGTTCTACCATTTTTTATATTGTAATTTTAGGTAAGACAGTCAATTTTTCTGTTTAAGTTTTATTTCCGTTTTCAAAAGAGCAATTTTTAGTCGCTTATAAGAAACCTTTCCTAGCGACTTTACGGTAAAAAGAATCAAAATTTCTTTAATTTCTAACATGTGTTTTTTTTCTATTCATAATTATCAAAATACGGCATAAAAAAATGTTTCTCAAAAGGCCAACTCGCTTGAACTGTTAAGAATTTTAATGAATCAATATTTTTCAAAGACTTTGTGAGGGAATCATCGAAAAACAAACAGTCAGTGAAAAGCAAACAAAACTTTTTATTTTGAGTCTTCTTCATTTCTTTTTTAAAGTTCAAAAGGGTTATTTATTTAGTTGATTTTGTTGTTGTGTTTTTTTTTCTCTTCGCTCTTATGCACTCATCACAAAACAAAATAAAAAAAATTTTGTTCTAGATTCTTAATAAGCAAATAGCCAAGCTAATCTAGTTCATATTTAAAGCAAATATTTAATATAAATAATCCAGTGTTTAGTTGAAAATTTCCAACTAATCCCTTTCTATATACCAATATTAAAATGTGTATATAGAGAGAAAAAATAAGAACTTGATTTCTTAGCTTGATCAAAAATATTATTTTAAACAAGCGTAACTTATCTCTTATTTGATTAGCAACAATTATAAATATCCATTTTGTTTTCTTCATACGACTAGCAACAAGAAAACAAATTGGAAAGATTTTATTTTTTCAAGTTGATAACAAATTGAGGCACGCTTAACTCAAGTGATTAGTTTATTCTTTTTTATTTTTTAAAAAATCATCATTGGTAACTATGGAAACTAATTTAGGGAAAAAAGTAACTAGATCATCGACTAAGCAATTTTTTAGCTTATAAAGTGATTCATCTTCTTAATCAACGTTTATGATCATAGAGAAATAGCAAGACTTTTTAATTTTAGAAATAGCTATATCGAGGTTGGAAAATATTTATTTTTCTTTTATTATTTATTTTCGTTAATCAAATTGTGTTGCTCTTATCGACCAAATAGAAATTCTTTTAGCTTTTTTTTTTATTTTTATTTTGT
>NTPY01000450.1:84547-105917 GCA_002922825.1 Brachionus calyciflorus | reverse complement strand
TTTTCAGCTTCTTCTTCGCCAGTTTCGCCCTCTTCGTCAGCAGTGGCATCTTGATATTGTTGATATTCACTTACTAAATCATTCATGTTTGATTCGGCTTCAGTAAATTCCATTTCATCCATACCTTCACCAGTATACCAATGCAAGAAAGCCTTTCTTCTAAACATAGCAGTAAATTGTTCACTGACACGTTTGAAAAGCTCTTGAATGGCTGTTGAATTACCAATAAAAGTAGCGCTCATTTTCAAACCTCTTGGTGGAATATCACAGACAGCAGTCTTGATGTTATTTGGAATCCATTCGACAAAGTATGATGAATTTTTATTTTGAACATTTAACATTTGTTCATCGACTTCTTTCATTGACATACGACCACGGAAAATGGCAGCAACAGTCAAGTATCTACCGTGACGTGGATCACAAGCAGCCATCATGTTTTTGGCATCGAACATTTGTTGTGTTAATTCGGGTACAGTCAAAGCTCTGTATTGTTGTGAACCACGTGATGTCAATGGAGCAAAACCAGGCATGAAAAAGTGTAGACGTGGGAATGGGACCATGTTTACGGCTAATTTTCTCAAATCAGAGTTCAATTGACCTGGAAATCTCAAACAAGTAGTGACACCAGACATTGTGGCTGAGACTAAATGATTCAAATCACCATAAGTTGGTGTGGTCAATTTTAATGTACGGAAGCAAATGTCGTACAAAGCCTCATTGTCAATACAATAAGTTTCATCAGTATTTTCGACCAATTGATGGACAGATAGAGTAGCATTGTATGGTTCAACTACAGTATCTGATACTTTTGGTGATGGTACAACTGAAAAAGTATTCATAATACGATCTGGATATTCCTCACGAATTTTGGAGATCAACAAAGTACCCATACCAGAACCAGTACCACCACCCAATGAATGGGTCAATTGGAAACCTTGTAAACAATCACATGATTCAGCCTCTTTTCTAACAACGTCCAAAACAGAGTCAACTAATTCAGCACCCTCAGTATAGTGACCTTTAGCCCAGTTGTTACCAGCACCTGATTGACCAAAGACAAAGTTGTCTGGTCTAAATATTTGACCAAATGGGCCAGAACGTACTGAATCCATAGTACCTGGTTCCAAATCAACTAAAACGGCACGTGGTACATATTTACCACCAGTGGCCTCATTGAAATAGACATTAATTCTTTCTAATTGTAAATCTGAATCACCGTGATAAGTACCAGTGGGGTCAATGCCGTGTTCATCAGCAATTACTTCCCAAAATTTAGCACCAATTTGGTTACCGCTTTAAAAGAGAAAAAAAATTTTTAACAATTCAAATTAATTTTGTTTTTAATATTGATGACTATTAAACTTATTTTTTAACAATTTGAAACTTTTTAGTCATCAAAATTAAGTTTTTTTTTGTTGAATCTTACCATTGACCAGCTTGTAAATGAACAATTTCTCTCATTTTTTATCTTTTTTTCTTTAATACTCCGAATCTAAAAAAATTTGAACTTTTTTTATTTTTAATGATTTTCTTATTAAAAGTTGAGTTGAAAGTATTTATACGTATTTGAGTTATAAGAATTTTTATGTTTAGAACTTTTATCAAAATTTTATTGTGTACATTAACAACAAGAAATATATTTCTTTTATCGTTTATTTATATGCTTAACGACAAGAAAATGTTTTTTTGGCAAAGTATGAAGTATATAGAAAATAACAAAATGACTCTTAATGAAAGTCGATTAAAAAATAACAATATATTTATATATGTGTATGTATTTAAAAATATCTTTTTTGAATTATTTATGATGAGTAGTTAAGAATTTAAAGTCTTAAGTTTTGCCAGATTTCAAGTTTAATGCTAAACACTCAAGTATGTTTTTCCCTTGGTTTCTACACCTTTTTTACTCAGAAAGAAACTTTCATTAAATACTTGAAAGAAATCAATAAATAAACGTGTCTAAACATCTTAATCATCATCAAATTAAAAAAAAATAAAGTACCAAACTTATTTTTATAAGCAATATTAATTTTTAAACCAGATATCTTGGTATTTTCTAAGCTTAATATACTGGCAAAATAAAACTCTATGATGATAAACTCTTTAAAATGGACAATTTATTTTGATGGAGTTAAAAGTAGTAAAAAAAGACTTGTCGTGCTTTTGGGTATTGTATAGTTTACAGCTAATATTTTGTCTGTAAATTTTTGATATAAGTTCTCGTAAAATCTCGCTTCAAAGCGGCTAAAATCGTTTTTTCAAATGGCCAAATTGACAATAAAAATAGCTTTAATTGTTGTCACAAATTTAAAACTAGGGTTTATGGTTTGGGAACCTTACCTTTTATTGATTTTACTTTTTGTTAAAACTTGAGCAAACCGGAGTTTGAATTTCTGTTAAAAAAATCGAATGTTTACGAAAACTTACTTGTCATTAAAAAAATTGCATTAAGAAAAATTCGAATATTTTTTTAGGAACGGTTCGGTAAGATACGAGTACGGTCTAAGCACACTTCTGGTACGAAACGGTAAAGCCGTTTATTATGGAAATATGAAGTTATAATTTAACGAAATTTTTTTAAATTAAAAAAATGGATTATCTTTCTTGTCTAATTTTTAGAGTACCATGTAAATTTAGGTTAATTAACTTGATATGTCTTCTGTAAAGGTCTAGTTCTTTTATGAAAGATAGATTTAAGTCAATCAATCAAATTTTTATTTTGTTATGAAAAGAAATTAGCAAGAAAGTTATGTCAAATCTTAAATATGTAATTTTAGTATTCTAAACTTTTTGTTATTTATTGAATAAATATTTATGAAAAAATTCTTTAATAAAAGAAAAATAATTTTTAAAAATACTAGCTAAAAATATTCTGAAAATTAAATTTTTGAAATGATTGAATTAAAATAGTTGATAGATTAATAATTAAGTTTTCATTATCCAAAATATTTGAGTAGTTATCTTTTTCATTTTGTGTGATAGGTGTATTAACTGCTCGGGAAGACACATTTGTTTTAGTTGCGTATGCGAGCTATTTTCTCAGAAAAAAATATCAATAAATAGTTTTGTAACAAATATATTGCTAAGTGAGAATTTTAATTGAAATCAAATGGATATTTTATCAATCCAGAAAAAAGATCAGCAAAATAAAGAAGTCCCTTGTTGAAATTTAATTTTCAAATTTTAATCAAAAAATTGAAAATCTCGAAAAAAATAAACAATTACAAACGATGAATTTACAGTCGATTCATGGCCAGATTAAAATCTGACACAATCAATCATTTCAGCTCATCAAAATTTCGAAAATTTTTCCTCAGATATCTCCACCATCAGCCAAGAAGTTTCTAGATTTATTCGATCTAATTCAGAAATGAAAAATGAAGTTTTAGAATATAGTAAAAACTTATTAAAGTCGAGCAAATCCATAAGTTTTTGGAAATTGAGCTTTAATAGTTAGTCTTGTGTCGAGGTCAACTCAAAAAGACGCGTCGAGTTTTGATTATAAATTAAGACACCAAACAACACTAATCGCAGCTGAAAAAAAGCTGAAATTTCTACTCAAACAAAATAGTCTTTTTTTAACCTGATTGAATAGTCTTCCGATAACCTAATTGAACCTAAACCAAGTAAATGTAAATATTATAATTTAAGAAAAGGGATTAGAAAATGACTCTGAAAAAGGACTAAGACTTATTTTTAATAATTGTATTTATGTCATCTCAATCGATTAGTACTATTTGCAGCAAAATTGATTAAAGTTTGAGGATGCTAAGTCCTTTTGAAATAAAAATTATCAAAATTTACGTGTTATCAAAATTTACGATAACATATATATTCTTAAGACGCAAAAATTTTTTTGTAATAAAATTTTAATTTCATGACCAGTTAAAAAAAATATTGAAACAAAAATCTGTTCATGAATTTTAATTTAATTTTTCAAATTTATTTTCAAGACCATCCGGTCTAGAACTTGAACAGCTCCTATTTTTCAACTTTTTCCTTGGAATAATGGATAATATTTTACGGTAAATGTCACAAAAAGTACATTTTATTTAATAGTTATTTTTCAGAGACAAATAAGCACAATATTAAGATAAAGTTACACTCTGTGATTAATTAAATTTTACCTTTTTTGATCATAAGGAAAAATAAAAACTTAACATAAATATTTGATAATTTTATTATTATTTTAAATAAATTTTTTTAACAAACAAATACTTTCCAACAAAATAATTAATTTTTCAAATATTTTTTTATTATCTTACAATCTCATCAAATAAATTGAATTAAAAAAAATACTTATAAGACTGGTTTTACCATTCTACTAGTCAAAAAGTAAAGAACTTAAATAAAATAATCAAGAAAAAAAAAGAATTAAAAAATTTTATTAACAAAAAAATCGACGAAAAATATCCAGGACGCGTCAAGTGTCCTTTTTGCTTTATCTACTGTTTGGTATACAAAAATTAAATGCAACAAAAAAAATTAATAATTATTTTACGATTCAGTGATTTTAATTTTATTTGTTTTATTTGGGATAATCACGGCTCGTATGGGATACCATTGAGCCATCTAATTTTTAATCTTTAGTATGAATGGCAATTTTAAATAAATATAAAACAGAAATTAAAAAGAAAATTGACTAATTTTTACAAAAAATATGAAAAAATTTTTTTTTTTTAATTTTAAGACTTTTTCTTCGTAGAATTACTCTGTTTTAAACTCGATATCCTTTCGTTTTTTTCTTTGGTAAATTCTTGTCGACTCTTTTCAAAAGCTTTTTTCAAATCAGCTTCATTTACTTTTATCAGGCAACTCTCTCTAACTAAATCCTCTTCTTTTAAACACTCTACAGGTAGGTTTTTTAGCAAATTCAGCGTCTCATACATGCCTTGTTGTTGACACCTTTGAAATTTTTGCTTATCATTAAACGCGCTTAACATTAAATAGAGACCAACTCTATATAGAACTTTAATACCTTCACAAAAAAACATGTCCCATACTCTTAGAACAGTACACCATGGTAAAGTCCGAGCAAATACACACATGAACCATTCAGTCATATACAAAATAGGATCGATACCTTGACTCGTCATTATTTTATAAGCTGGAGAATTTTCTTTTTTGAATAAATAAAATAGTGCATGACCGTCTATTTGGACTTTTTCAAGACCTGGTTTATAATACTCTTTTAAATAAAAATCACTTATTTGAATTAACATCCAAAACGCATCTTCTTCAGGCATATGCATTAGTAACAGAGCAGCTATTGGACCTTGTGCTTGACAATAACCTACTTCTCGATTGTGTACAGCATATGCTTTCAGAACATTAAACAGCATTTGCCTACCTTAAAAAAAACAACATTAATCAGATATTTAGTTGATTGATTTTAATCAATTTTAATGTGATATCTCGGCACATGATCCTATACCTAAGCTTTACAATTCTATTCAATAAATTATGATAGTTTTCTTAATTTTTAATCGTTTTAATAAACTCTTAAAAAAGCATTTTTTATTATTTTTAGTTTATTCTTAACAATTCGCTTATCTGAATCCAAAAATATTGGGTTGTCACATAAGTTTAAGACTTTTTAAATTTCTAGAGTTACTATTTTTGAATGATTAAAACAAAAAATTTATAAATTTTGAGCACTATATTAACCCAATATTTTTAGATTCAGATATTAATGTGATTAATGAAGAGTTCGAATGGATCAAATCATTTCTCTTCGATAGTAAACAGCGAGTTGTACTAGGTAGTACAGTATCTGAGTGGGAGCGAGTCACGAGTGGAGTACCAGTACCGAACCTTAAGGTTCGGTACTGGTACCGATTCTCTTTGTCATTTACATAAACGACTTCCTTGAATTGTCCCGTAGGGATGCACTATCATATGCTGATGATCTTAAATTGGTAGGATCAGTGAAATGCAGCATGAATGGATCACCACAACTGCAACATGACCTTCATATATTGACAGAATAACTGAATTAATAGCTAAATGTAAAGACATGCATCGGAATAGACTTAAAAATGAATATTATGTGACTGGTTCTGATGACGTGTTTGCTCTAAATGAAACAATAGAGGAAAAGATCTTGGAGTCACAGTGACAAACGATTTGAAATCGAATAAACAATGCACAAATGCAGCTTCGAAGGCGAATAAAATTCTAGGCCAAATTAAAAATTCTTTCGATTATTTGGATTGTAAATCGATGAAACTTTTATATACCGCACTTGTAAGACCTCATCTAGAATATTCTGTAAGTATATGGTGTCCTTCATCTAAAACTGACATTTCCGTTCAACGAAACTCGTTAAATCAATCAAGTATAATGCATATGAGGAAAGATCGAAAAATTTGAAGATACAAAACTTAGAAGAGAGAATATTGAGAGACGATTTGATCCAAATGTATAAGATTATTGATGGTGTGGATAAAAAAAAATGATTAATGGTGTTAATTTTGCCAAAAGTTTGTTACTGAATATAAGAAGGTCAAACAATTTGAGACTTGTAAGAGGAAAATATTTTAAAAAAATAAATAACTAACCCTCTCGCTTCATGAATATCTCATGACTCGGAAATTGACGATGTAAATCTTTTTTTATATCTTCGACATATTTAGTTACATCCAATTTATTCGGATTATTCAAACATTCATTATAGTAATTAGGTTTTTTTTCTTTGAGTAAAATAGCTCCAGTCAAATGCATCCAGGCCTTACTACGCATCGATTGTGGTATACCTTTGCGACACCTTGATTTTATTTTTTTGAATTTTTTATCCATCCATTCATCGAAATTTTTCAACATTTCAACCCATTTTAACTCTCTTAATTGTATTACTTTAATTGGTATCTTTTCGGCGAACTCCTCAACATCTGTATTTTGCAAATAGTCTTTCAAATTGGTTATATTTGACTTGGCTGATATTGTATGCATTGATAATGTATCATCTTGATCTTGTTCTTTTGTCCTATTCAAAGTATTCGTTGGACTACGGAATATTTTTTTCAAAGTAGCCGTTTTACTCGGTTCAGTGTATAACTCATCTGTTTTAGTTGATGATTGAATAAAACCGTATTTATTGAATCTTAAACTATCTGTATTTATATCAGCTATTTGATCGGAATTGTTCAAATTCGACATATCTAGACTTGAGTTTGGACTCGTTTGATCTGACTGTAAATTTTTTTGATTCGTGTACGATGGTGATTTAATTATATTTATGGGAATTTCTTTGTCATTTTTAGACGTTTTTGGAGTGTTTGGAGATTGAGAGGCGTTAAGAATTAATTTTAAATTGGAACGTGTTGGAGACGTTGGTTGGGATTTTGTTGGTGATTCTGGCGGCGAACGAATCGTACCTGAATCGAATCTTTTTATTTCTAAACTAGTCATTTTTTTTGTAAATCAGTTAAAAAAAAAGAGATATCATTTTATATCACAAAATTTCAGGCTCATTTAGGATTTAAGCAAAAACATAATAAGTATAAAAAAAAACTATCACAAAAAAATCTAAAAGGATAAATTTTTAAATATTTTAAAAATAAACTCAAAGGGTTAGAAACAAAAATACATACAACTTAGGTAAATGCTAAATTTCCTAACTTGACATCTTTGAAGTATTATTAAGCAAATATGTAATTTTAAAGTTAGTTGTTAAAAATTTGCCTCGAGTTTAGTCCTTAAGAATTCTACTTAATTTTTGACAAAAAAAATCTTAAGTAGATTTTTTTAACTCACACAAAAAAAACACAGAATTAATCATTTATTTTTACGTGATTCATTTTTTTGAATCTTTTTAATATCGGATTTTTGACGACTTATATTCACGTGCTATTTAACGAATAAAAAAAGTGAAAAATAAAAAGAATTAAAAGAAACTGACTGAATATCATTCATTTATATGATGTTCAAGGAAATTAGCGATTTGACCAATTTATAAAGAATATGACTGATTTAAGATATGTTTCGAAACTCTAAAACTAAAATTTTTTTTTGTTCAAGTATTTTTGAACAGCTTTACTAGTATTGGGTAAAATAAAACAAAAAAAAGTTTTTTAAGGTAAAATAACATAAATTTCTTCTGAGTTAAAATTAGCTATTAATTCATGCATAAAAAAAGCAAAATTTCGACAAACAGTGCTGATAACCTACAAGAAATTTACGTAAATTCACTTTTGTAAAATTTAGTAAAACTACATTATTTTAAGTTGAAAAAACGTAAATTTACGTAAAATCAAAAGCGGACAGAATTTTTCAAAATTTACGTAAAGCTTGGTAAAAAAAGTAAGTTTTGATATTAAAGTAAACTGAACTAAAATTCTCATTTTTTAAAATTTTTTTTACAAAATTTATAGGCTTGTTATTTAATTTAAGCTTAAAAAAATTAATTAAAGCTTCTATCGTAACCATTGCTTAAAATTGAAAATTAAGACTAACTAACTTGAGTTACGGTCACGGTGAAAATTTACGGTTTACGTTATATAGAACTTATATAGTATGATTCCTTAGCTAATAATAAGAACCTGAGTTTGGACCCATTTGGGTTTTTAAATGTATAAAATTTTATATGGTCAAGAATGACCTGTTTTGAACGTTAAATTTTTGTTTTCAATTTTGAACAGATAAGGTTTAGCTAGAAATAAAAATCCCTATTATTTACATCAGATTTTTTTTTACAAAATGAAAACACAATTTTCAATATTTCACAGTAATTAATCAAAATACTTCTCACCAATACAATCAGAGTCGATTACTTCATTAAAATACTCCTTGAATAAATCTCTTAAACTTAAAAATTTTTTTATTTCATTAAACTATCTAAAACCACAAAGCTTTGAATACTTGAGCATAAACTAAACATAATTTGATATTCAATTAATTTTTCTTTGCTTTTTGCGTTCATGCACCTTAAACACCTTCAATTTTCTAATAATTACTTTTAAAATAAAGTTACTAGTCTAATTGAGCTAGTAGATCACGTTTGGACTTAATTTTAAATTTGAAAAGAAATCAAATCATAATCCAACCAACTTTTCATTTTAAACAATTATTAAATTCTTGATCTTAAATGACAGCCTTAAGCCAGATAAATTAAAAAAAAAAAAAAAAACAAAAAAATAAAATATTCGAAAAAGAAAATAATTATTTTGCTTACCTTTTTTTTTGGGTTAAGTATCGTTGAAGAAACAAAAAAAGAATTAAAATAGACTCACAACAACAAAAAAATTACAATAACATGAAGTCTTAGAAAAAAAAAACTTAATTTTTTACTTAATTACCACAATACTTTAAAATTTTGAGTCCATTTTATAAAATTACCTTTATCATTCCAATTAATTCTTTCATTTACCAATTTTAATAAAATTAATCATAGAACCACGTGATACCAAATTTATGTAACTTCTCATACATTTTACCAAAAAAAATTTTAATTTAAGATAATAAGAAAATTAGAAAAAAAACAAACATATTCTATCATGTTGTTTAGTTTGAATTAAGAAAAAAAAAGTTTAAAAAATTGTTGATAAAACATAAAAATTTTTTTTTTATTAATGTTGATTAGCATAGCTTAAATTTTTCTTAACTAAATACTTGGAGCTATTGGATAAATAAATGAATAGAACAGCAGCACTAACTCTAGATCTTAATTCAGCTTCATTAATATCATGATACCATTCTACTTTACCCCATTGATCATATTGATGTTGCTGTTCTAAAACAGCCAAATTACATGCCTCTTCGACACTTTGGATTTTTCTCTCTAGTAAAGCGACGGTTAAAATAGTCGATTTTAAACATTCTGTTATATAATTAAAAGCAATTAGGGTATTAAGGTCAAAATTTTTGTCTAAATATTTCGTAAATGAATTCATGTCAGGTCTAAATTGTTCAGTCTTACCAAAATCAAAGTTGACTTCGTCATCAATTTCTTTTTTAATAGAGAGTTTTAAATCAGGAAATTTTTCATTGAACCAATCGACTAATGGCCGCCATTTAGTCTCTTGTAAATAGTCCAATTTTGCGATTGAATTCGAATCAAAGTAAAGTATAGTATCAGTTTGTAAATAATCATTAAGACTACTCATCAAAATCTCTTTGTTTAATTTGCCTGGATTGTCTATACAAGTGTTTACTAACGAAGTCAAATGCATTGTATATTGTTTAATATACTCTTTTTGTGATTGCCATTCGAATGAAATCATTTGGCCTAACATTTCATTGTCGACACTAAATAAATTACCACCGGGTGTTTTCAATTTACGTTTATCCAAATTAATTTCATAATGTTTTGGTCGGGTATTACTGAATGCCTCGCTTATACTTACTTGTTTATAGAAACGTTTTCTCTCTTTGCGATTACCACTACTTGATGTTGTTGATAGTAGTTGTTGTTGTTGTTTTTGGGCTATTGGACTGAAATTTAAAACTTTTAAATTATTAAATTGTTTGCTCAAGTTGCTTAGTAACTGTAAACGATTTAAATTTAGTATACCAGACATTTTTCTCAATAACAATATTAAAAAAAAAAATTTTAACTATTCAAAAAATATAAAATCTAAATTCTGTTTGTAGAAAAAATTCTCTTTTAAATTAAAAAAAAATTACTTAGACCCTTTAGAGAGATCTAATATACTTAATTGGATTTTACTCTACCTTAAAATCTTAGATTTGTTTAGAATTAATTTTTTTTCGATAGAATACCAAGTAAAATTAGTTCAACTTAAAAACCAAAATTTTACGTTTGTAATGATTTAATAATTACCATATTTTTTATTTAAATTTGCCGTCCTAAACTCTCGTTATTTATTAATGAACCCCTTTAAAAATTTCCAAAAAAAAATAATAAAAAATTAAATTCATTTTTTATTTTTCTTCTTCATGGGCTCTTCATCATTTTTTGCTTTTTTTTCTCTGCAGAAACTTAAGATAAGAAAATTCAGAGAAAAAGTTGTGGAAGAGTTGAGGAAGAGGAAAAAATTAGAACATATACAAGTTGATTTTTTTTTGTAATCTAATTTCTTCTTCTTACGTAAAAAAATTTATCTTTATATGTGGAATGCAGCTTTTAAAAGAAAAGTATTTTTTATGCTCAGAGATTATCAGAATTTCGTATTGGTTTGAAAAAATGAAATAAGAAAACAAATAAATAGAGAAAGTAAAGCTCGACAGTATAATATAAAAAATTTCATAAAAATTATTTTTGTCAGGTTGAACAACGTCACATCACCAATTATAAGTGTATTTCTGGTTGGGAAATTTAATGTAATAAAAAATGGCATGATTCTATTATTTTAGCTTTTAGTTTTGATCTCACTATATGACTTAAGCATCAAATCCCTCGAATCGAATAATGACATCAAAATAATAATTCAGAAGTTTCTGAAACAAAAGGGTTTTTTTAAGAAAAAAATAATTTCTAAATTTTAAATGCTTAAAATGAAATGCACCATTTAGAAATATCTTTAGTTAATGAGCCTGTTGATTGTATATTGCTTTATTTTTCAAATTTTTCAAAATCTGGATCCGATCAAAAATTTCTACCTCTCTATTTTGTTCCGACAATAGCCAAGAATAAACACTTATTTAATTTCTAACATTAAATGCTTTTAAAAATTAATTTTTAACTTGGATTTTTAGGTCCAAAATTTTTAAATTTAAAATTAGCCAACTTTTTTTTTTTAAAGAATTTTATTTTACATTTAGAATTTAAGTTAATTTACAAAATAAAAACAAATTTTTTGAGTTTTGTGTTTCTTTTTTTTTAAGCAATTTTGATCTTATTACCACGATTGAATTTCATATTTTTCTTAAATTTTTCCAAACAATAATCGTCACTAGCCTTTTCTGTTGTTTCATTTTTTGACTTTTTCGGTTCAGTATGACTACTTTTACTTTTGAATGAATCAGTATCTTTACGCTTTTGTGGTTGTAGTAATTCATGTTTTGGCGCATCTCCAACTACAGGTTCAGGCTTAGTCGGTTTTTGTTCTTTGTGTTGCGGTAAACGATTTTTATCATTTAAAACACTTTCATCGAATCGTTTATGTTGAACAAAATTAACACTTGAATTTTCATTTAATTGTTTCTTATTTGTTACTATGACTGTTGTTTTAGCAGCTCCTTGTTGCTTAGCTCGTTCAGTTTCTTCTATATTGCGTATTTTTTCTTGTATCCCTAAATCGACTTCTGGTATACCAGATAACATTTGTTCAGACAAAGTCTCCTCTGATTTGTGCCTAGAAGTATTTTCAAGTAAGTATTTTGGCACGTCGAACAAAGCATCTTCGGGTGATTTAAATTTTGGAACTTTAGATGAGTCCTCATTGGAATTATTTTGGTCTGAATTTTTCTCAGCTTGCTTTTTCTTATTTAATTGTTCTTCTATAAAACGTTGCATTTCAGCGTCTTCATCACGTTGATTCGTTTCTTTAGCAAATGTACTATGCATATTTTTGACTATTTCATTACCACGCTTTTCCAAGATAACCTTCATGTCGACTAGACCACCAGTACGACTTTTCCATGGATCATTCTTTTAGAAAAACTTCAATTAAGATTTTGAGAATTAAATAAAAAATTGTTTTTAAAGTGTTAGATTTTACTTCTATTTGTTGACTTATGGTTGTCACAGTCTCACTTTCGCCTATTGCTAATGAATAAACATCTAGGCCATGAGTTCTCTCTCGTTGTTTTTGTAAAAATTTAATTTCTTCAATTTTATCCCTAAATTAAAAATTTATCAATTTTAAATATAAATAACTACGTTAGAAATAAAATATTCTTTGATTAAAAGGAGGGTGCCAGATTTCAATGCTAATTTGGCCGTAAAATTGAACAATTCAAATTTTTTTCAAAAAATCTAAGCGCGACCATGTGGGCTTGATCATAAGGCTATTCTCTATATAAATCATGCACCCTCCTTTATTAAATCTTTTGGTCAAAAGTTTGACTTGGGCTTTTATTTTTCAACAAGTCTGAGATTTAAACTTTTTAAAAAAAATGAATGTTTTGAAATAAAATGTTGAGATTATCATAAAGATATGAAAAGACTATTTAAAAAAAATCTGTCTTGAGTTTTTTAAGCTTTTCATGTCTTAATTTATGGCGTATAAAATCAATTTAATAATAACTTAGCCTCTTATAAATCTTAAGACCTGCGTGAAATTACATTTAAACACGCATCTCAAAAAATATTTAGATAAGTTTCCTTGCAATATTTCCTAGGTTAAAAAAAAATTTCAAATTTTTCGTGCTCCAAATTCAAATAAGAGCATATAGCAAAAAAACAAAACCTAATTTTACATTTTGTTTTTTATATTTTCCGCATATTTTTCCTTCCGTTTTCATCAACTAGTTCTCTCAGGTTCTCTAGGGAAAAGGGAAGTTATTTATATTCCCATATTTTTTTCAAAAAGAAAGGAAACGAAATAGAACATTTTGCTTTTTATTGTAAATTCAACTTTTTTTAAAATTACCTTCTTGAAAGCAAAAATTAATGGGTCGAATCATTTTTGTTGGATTTTACGAATTTACTTGCAATAGCTAAAAATGATAGGTTAAAATTTTGCTTAAGAAGAATTCTCTATTAAGAGAATGTGAATTTTAGTGAAAAATTACAATACACTTTTAGACAAAATTGAATAACTTTTTTTCTAAACGTTAAAAATTGGTACTGTAAATTATAACACCTGATAAGAAATTTGTATCATCTTAATTTTACTTATGCAAAATTATTCTGTAACTGTGCATTTTGCAGGAGTATGAATTAAAGATGGTATATTTGGATGATACAAATTATGTATCACATGTTTCAGTTTGCAGAACATATTTTTAAAATTTTCATTAGAAGTTTTTAGATTACTAATATTTTTGTAGTAACTTTTGTACGGAGTTTCACTTTTTTACTGCTTAAATAAAATTTTAGCACTGAAATTTAGTACAAAAATCGAATAACTTTTTATGAAAATTTTAAAAACAATTTACAGGACCAATTTTTAACGTTTAGAAAAAAAGTTATTCAATTTTGTCTAAAAGTGTATTGTACTTTTTCACTAAAATTCACATTCACCTACTTATCAAAGTCCGGCATAGCAAGAATAAATTCGATTATACAAATTAAAACTAACTTGTACGCATTTTGAACCTCAATTTTTGTAATTCTTCTTTTTCTGCGATAATAAAAGAAAGATAGGGGAAAGAAAATTTGATGAAGAAAAGAAGAAATAATTTTTTTCCTGGAAAAAAAATTGAACTTTTTGAAGTTCAAAAGCCCGACGCTAATTATTTCCATAAAAGCTGGTATGTCCCAACAGAATAGAAAAAAAACTCGACTCACATCTTACCCCAATTCACACAAAATTAAAATTTAAATAGCATAAAATTATAAATTGAAAACTTCAAGTGAAATCATTAATCAAGTCAACAAAATAATTGTTGATTTTTAATTGAAAACTAAAGTTAAAATTTCCGGAAATCGAAAACATATCAACTGTAATAATTTGATCCTTGTCTAGAAATCAAAGAGGTCCTAGAGAAATTAATATTTCTTCTTGGAAATAAAATAATTTCCTTCTTAGAAACTAAATTACTTCTTATATATAAAAAGTTGACGACATACTTGATATTTCCAGTACTTTCTTCACTTTGTTTAACAGTTTCTTCATCACTTGACGATGAAGATGATGAAACTTTACGCTGACGGAATGATTTAGGCATTTTTTTTTATTTCTATCAAAATTAAAAGTTTTTTTTTGATTAAATAAAATTCAAATTAATTGTCAAAATTACTCTACTATAAGTAATTATTTAATATCAATGAGACAAAGATTATTAAAAGAAATTAAATTTTCGAAATTTATTTTTTTTATTTTTTATAAGCCAAAATGTTCTAAGAATGTTCAATTTCCTGAGACCTTAAAATTAAAAAAAAAAAATTTTAGATTTTAAAATTTTTTTTAGTTTTAAAAAAAGTGTTTTTCGTCGTACTTGCATTTTGGACAACCATAAAAAACAGTTTGACCTTCATCGGCCGATCTTGTTTGTCTAGTTGAATAAGTCATTCCTTCATGACCACACTTAGAGCATTTACGATCGACTAAAGTACCCATGAAATCCTCAGATTTAAGACCAGTGTGCTTAACAGTTTCATTCAAGTATTCTGAAGCGTTTATTAAATAAACATTTTTTAATGTTTTACCATTCCATTCTTAAATTAAAGTTTATACAAAATTCTTTAACATAAAACCTTTTAAAATTCAAATTTAATTTTTTTTACGATTAATTTTTATAGTTTTTTTGCATAGGCGACACATCAAGTGATCCTCTAAAGATGGCAATGGTAATATAGTACCACATGTGAAACAAAACTCAAGATCATTCACTTCAAATCGAACATTTTCCTGTTCCATTTCACAATCAGAACTATTTCTACTAATTAAATTATCTTCCATTTCTAATCCTTTTAATAAATTAGAGAAGTATTCTATGAGATCTAAATTTTTTATTTTTGAATGATTAATTCATTTTTGTTTTTATTATTCGAATTAAAAAAGAAGGAAGAGTATTATCTTCAAATTGTACTAAAAAAAAGTAAAGAAAAACAAATGAATCCAGCTATTTATTACTCTCAAGTTTTAATTTTTTTTTAGTTTTAACATATTTTTTTAGATTGTATGCTAATAAAGAATTATGCCTAATTTTTTTTCTTCTTAATTTCTTGCCTCAACTATAAATTGTGGTGTAAAGCAAACACATACTATATATATACTAAAAATACATATATATGAATATTTTAAGTTTTATTAAAAAAATAATTGTTCTGTCATTTATTATTATCTGCTTCCTTACTTTCGAATTTAGCTTAACATTTATACCAGCAAGTATTTTAGAATGCCGTTAAAGTTTTTACTTGAATAATTACAGTGCTGCTTTGATACGGTGAATTAACCATATATTACGTAAATTATGGTAAATTCACAATATTTTAACATACTTCACATTTAAAAACGGTAATCCAAAAATCTTAATTTTTGATAAAATATCGGTATTTATGGTAATTTACCGATAATCTACGACGTAACATTTGGTAAAAAAAAGTTACCAAAAATTTTAAAAAAAAACCTTTAAGATAAAAAAATGTTGAAAATATATATTTAAACCGAAAAACGATTATTTTTTTTTGGAAAAAAAGAGATCTAATTTATCATGTATCTCAAGAGATTTTTTTTAGAAAAAAATAATTTTCAAGATATCTTTATTTCGCAAGTTTTTTTTTTAACAAAAACTACGATTTTTAGATTAACTTCAGTACACTATTTTATTTGATCAAGTTGATTTACTAGTTTTAAAGCGATTTATTCGGTAGATTTAGATATCGTAAACACATCGTTATCGTCGTCAGAAAAGGTATCACTCTCACTTTCTATTTTGATAATTTTAAGTTTTAAAAAAAATTAATTTTTTATTTTGAAAGATGTTTTATAAATTTAATTTTAAAAGTTGAACTTTTTTAAAGTGATTTTTCCAAAATTATCCGCGATTATCTAACTTCTTATCAATCATATACCAAATAATTCAGCTAATCGAGATCTACAAAATGCATATTTAATCTTAATCATAACTATTTAAATTATTAAAAAATTAAAAAAATATATTTCATATTTTTGATCAAAATCGGCAAAATCCTTAACGATTATCTCAAAGCCACCCTACCAGCAAACTTTACATATTAAATTACTCATCTCACACAGCTTTTCAAGAATCAACAGTCGTAAGAACAGTCAAAATGGAAGAATCCTTTAATTTCATTCTTAATTTAAATAAGTTTTGTATTGAATTTTTTCTTTCAATAGAAAAATAATAATTTAGGTAAAAAAAAATCTTTTGAAATTATTCTTGATTTTCAAGGGTCCTTATGTTAACATGAGCTTTTGCCTTTAAATTTAAGGAAAAAAGTAATTTTGTGTCTTTGATACTTACAGTCTGTGAGTCACAGACTGTTCAATTATAAAAATACTTGAATGCTCTGAATCAATCAAGTTTTATAAAAAAAAAAATTTTAATAAAAAAGCTCTTGGTAAATAAGCTTTTAAGATATAGATAAAGTTTCTTTTAAGGTTATTAATCCAGAGGTATTTTTATGGTGACACTACTTTTAATCCATTTTCATCTAGTTGAAGATAAATTTGATGGATTTAAATTAGTTTTTAACCATCAGGAGAAATTACTTTGTGTCTTGACTTTTACGTGCATTTTGTTACCTATGCATCATCTGATGAATCGTAAATACCATTAATTATTTCCTGAGATAAATCACTTCCTTTTTTTTATAAGTAGTTAAGGATATAATTAGCGATATCTGAGCTGAATAATACTATAATATGGAATACTCATCCAGTGACGTCTTTCCATTCCGTTAACATTTACACTTTGTTTCTTTCCTTATAATAATTAGGCTATTCGATTTTAATAAGTCATACTTTTAAATATAATTATCAGATCAAAATCTTTTAATATTTGTAAGGAGAGATCAATGTAGAAATAGAAATTTTGGTGATTATGTTCAATTACAGTTTAATCATATGATCAGTAGAACAAAAGCTATTATAGCAAAAAATGGAATATTTTACCCTAAATATTTTATCTCAAATTTTTCTGCTTTCATAAATCCTTTGAAAAATTTGAAGTCTATTTTTTTATGTCCTAAATGTTAGAAATATTTTATTTTTTAAGCTATACCTTAATCAACACATTTATATAATAATAATAATAAAAAGCTGCTACAAGTTTTAACTTGTTATAGTATGAGTCAAATGGCCATGCTTTGTCAGCTATCTTTAATTATTTTGTCTCTTAAGCGTCCAAAAGATTTTTAAAACTGTTTGTTGTAATCTATGTCATTTCTTTTTGCTTAAGATTTGAGTAGGGTTAACTTTGTTTTGACGGAATTTGGACATATATTCTCGACAAAAGTTCTAATAAAAAAGCGTACGGCAAGGGGAAATTAAGCTTGATGGGTCAGTTATTAATAAAGTAAGTGAGATTAAATACTTAGGAGTGCAAATAAGTGACGACAATAGGAATACCTGTCACATTGAAAAAAGAAAAAAGACAACCTTATCCTCCTATGCTAGATTACAAACACAAGGCCTTATATCTGATCAAGCACATCCAAATATGAAAGGGCAACTTTTTAAAACCTATATACGACCGATCTTGATGTTTGGAATAGAGAATCTAAGCTTAAGTAAAAGTGAAATAAATGAAATCAGAACTTTTTAAGGTAATATGATCAAAAGTATGCTGGGTATCTCACATAGATGTACTTTGCTACATGCATTAAATATTGAGCCAACAAAAATGCGAATAAATAATGCGCGAATTGACTTTTTTATGAGACTCATGGATAATGAATACACAAAATATGTAATCTTAGAAAATAAACAAACAATTTTTGATGAAATTTGTAAAATGGTTGATGTCAATATTGATGATCCAGCTGAAATCATAATTGAGGCTTGTAAAATCGAGAAAGTCATATTAAAAGAAGAATTAAAACTTGACAAATGCAACAACAACTATGTAAAAATTATAAAAAATATATTTGATTCAAAGGATAAGACCAGTATCCCAAAGCAATTGTATGATGTTCTTAAATTTTAAAAAAGCTATAAAAAATTAATTTTCTATTACACTTTTTCTTCCTATTTGTAAACTAAATTTTTGTTAATCTTTTATATCTAATTGTAAATTTTAATTTTGAATTAGTTATTTTTTTATTTTTTTTTCTAATTTTCTCTCTTTAGGATTTTTATGGATGTATAAATTTACAGACAGAAATTACCGAGCTTCTAAAAACTTTTTTTTTCATAGGTAAGGTTAGAAAATGAGTGTTGCAAAATATTTTTTAAGTTGTAAGATTAAAATTTTTTGATTTTAAATAAAAAATAATTGCACATAACAAACAAGAACAAAATGAAAAAAGCCCAAAAAAAAGTGTCAATTTTTTTGGCATCGGTTATTTGAATATTCAATTTGATTTGAATTAGCGCACACTTCTTATTAAATAAAAAATAAGCACACTTATTTTATTATCCATTCAACAAAAATTTTTTACCTTGATTTCACAACCTAAAAAGTTGCCATGGTAGATACCAAATAAAAAAAATAACTAATATTTACTTAAAACCATATATATATATCTACTTTTGGTCTTATTTAAGTTTTCCTGACGATTTAGAAATCATGACGAATTTTTAATATAAAGAAAAATTAAATTCTTAGTTAATCTTTTGAATTTTAGTTCAAAATACCAAGATGATTATCTCATCAATAGCCGCTTCCAAAATAAGTAATTTTAAACCCAATAGAAGAAGTTAAATTTAAACTTTTTAAATTTTTTATTTCTTTTTGTTAGTCAAGAATCGAAAGATACCTATTAATATAAAGCAATTAATGCTGACTATTCTATTTGTAATAGTTTTATCAACAATTCTATATTGTTTTAAATCACAAGGTGATATATCTTTTAATTTAAGAGATGAAAATGTCTTTAGTATACCTAATCATATAAATTTGGCAAATTATTTTCATCAAGATAATCTGACTGGAACTAAACCGACTATATTTTGTATTATTAAAACTCATCCGAAAAATATTGAAATAAAAAAGACTCTTAATGTTTTTTTAGTCTGGGGACGCAAATGTGACAATTATAGATTTGTAACTTTATTACCAGATCATATTCGCTCAGATAAGTCGTCTCTTGAAACTGTCGAAGTATTCGATCAATTTTACATGATACAACCAAAAGGTTTATCCGTCGAGGATCATGCAAATTTAACTTTAAAATTATACTATTCTATGGTTTACGTTTATGAAAAGTTTCCTAATTTTGATTGGTATTATATAGTCGATGATGATGCATATGTTAATATTGGAAATCTAAAAGAGTTTCTTAAGTATAAGCCATCTAATGAAATGATAACATATGGGTATAACTTTAAACACATAGTCAAAGATGGGTATCATTCAGGTGGTCCAGGTTACGTGTTAAGTAACGCTGCATTTACTACAATATCGAAAGCATTGAATGAAGATATTACTAATTGCCCTAATACTGGTATAGATGATGTCGATATAAATCAATGTGTTAGAAAATATAATGGGAAAAAAGGTAAATCTCTAGATGAAAAAGGTAGAGAAAAATGGTTAGTATTTAATTTAACAACGCATTTTACTGGTTCTTATCCTGGATGGCTAATAGAAGCCGCTGAAAATCCGCCAAAAGGTGGTCTTGATTGTTGTTCGGACTCTCTAATTGCTGTTCATTATATGACACCTAGAGATGTATTTAGATTAGATTTGGCCATTGAGATTCAAAAGAATGTTATAAGATTATACGATCAATATCTTAAACTAGGGAAAAAAGTTACTTTTAAAAATATTATTAAAAATTATTATTTGTTAGAAGATATTGAATATGATGAAAACAAATATAAAGATTTAATAAAGTATTAAATTTTCATGCTTTTTTTTCAAATAGTTATAAATCTGTAATATCTCAAATACAGTGTATCCCCGAATTTTAACTCCCATTTTATGAATATTTTTTATTCCATTTTAAGCTGCTTGACACTAATACACAAAGATCCTTTTCTTCAAAATTATCAGATCCTTTTCTTCAAAAGTATCTTTAAGGCTAACCTCACCATCCAAGATTAGCTATTTCTTTTACTATATCCATCTTGTTCATTGTTTTGTATTTTGACACATGGTATTTAACACACTTTATGTTGTGTTTATTTTTTACAACCGAGATTCATAAATTGAGGAAAAATATGAACCGAAAATTTTTTTATCATTTGAAAAAGTAAATTTTTTGATGATTCGTTTTTCAATTGTAACAAGATTAAATTTATTTAGTACCAAAAGATATTTATGATCTCATAATGAGATCGTGACTCGAAATAATGACTTAAGTCAAACCCGACTCGAGTCACGATTTGAGTCGTTTTTAAAAGTCTCAAGTCGAGTCTTCTTTTAGCCTAAAAAATTGAATCTGTCTTGAGTCGAGTCAGCAGAATCTTAAATGACTCAAAAAAAGACTCTTGAATTTACGCATTCATTTTAGAATAATTGATTGGTATAAAAAGTTTTCCAAAATAATTCTATTTGTTTCTGTCGACTGATGTAGTCTTATACTGCATTTCTCGCGAATTAACGGCGTAGCCGTACCCGTACCGTACCCGTACCGTAGCCGTACCGTAGCCGTACCGTAGCCGTACCGTAGCCGTAGCGTAGCCGTACCGTACCCGTAGCGTAGCCGTACCGTACCCGTAGCGTAGCCGTACCG
>NTPY01000450.1:65733-83756 GCA_002922825.1 Brachionus calyciflorus | reverse complement strand
ATTTTACGTGTTTGATGCTGCATTTAAATTCGAAATTTTGGATTTTAATGCAATGCATCGCAGTACAAGGTAATACGGTACATTCAATTAAATAATTTATTTGATTAGAAAAATAAAAAGTTACTTGTAAACCGACATTTTTTTACTTTAAAATGATAAAACTTGTGCTTAATTTTAGCAGAGAATAAAAAAATCGCATAAATTTTTAGAAAATTTCTTTTTTTTTTATATTCAAATTTATTTATTTGTCATTTTGAATATTTTTTTATGATTAGGTTATTTTGATACTTGCTTTTTCAATTTTGCCCAATTAACACTTGTTATTTTTTCATTTTTTATTTTGATATAGTTTTTTTAAGACTGTTATTTTGATCATTGTCATTTTAATACACAGTCAAAAAAACTACAACCTGAAAATCATGTAATATTTTTGCAAGAAATGTGGTGTGTAGACAGAGCCGAAGTAATTAATTTAAAAGGAATAGATAATACTTATAAGATCTATTTTAAATCCAGTATGAGTAACTCAATAGATCAAAATAACTCACACAAAGGTAGAAAATTCGGTGGAATCGGATGGATAATAAACAAGAAAAATGTAGGTCAACACAAAATTATTTTTATTAATGAGTGGATCTCGGTAGCATTAATATCACAGTACGCAATGGTCGGTGTTTATCTCACTTGCAATACTAATTCAGTAGAAAACCGTGAAAAGAAAAAGCTGAAGAATTTCAAGCATTGAGTAATCTTTATTTTGACCTAAAAAGTAAATACAAAGTAATTTTTATGGGTGACTTCAATTGTGACTTTAGAAGAAGATACGAGAATGATAAATTAATGAGAAAATGGCTAATTTCAAATAGACTAAAAAGTGATGACATAGAGAAAATCACAGATAATGATCATACTTTCTTTAAAGCTAATAATAAAAGTTGGATAGATCATGTAGTCACACCAATCGACCAAGATATAATCAAAAATGTAAAGATAGATAAATCTCTTTGGAATTGCGGAGACCACCACGCTCTAATTGGTTCAATAGAAGAGACAAAGAATAGTATGGAAGACGAAGAAATCAATGATGATAAAAAATCAAAAAATAAAATAATATGGAATGACATAACAAAAAATATATACAATCAGAAAGTCCAAACACTTCTGAATGGAAAAAGAACTAGCTTCCCAGAACATTTCTACAATGATAGAAAACTCCTAGAATCAGCTGTTGAATGTCTAATGAATAAATTAAACAAAGTTCTAATTGAAGCATTAGATGAAATAAGTGAAAGTAATCTAAAAATAAAATATAAAATTAAATTAAATGGATGGTGGGATCATGGAGTTGAGGAACTCTACAAAGAGTATCGTAAAGCCAAAATAAATTACTACAGAGAACAAAGTACAATAAATAAAATAATCTATAAAAAAGCAAAAAATGCATTTAGAAAACAACAACAAAATAATATTGACTTAATTAGAATCAAGCAATTTGTAAAGCTAAACAAAAGATTTAAATCAAATAAGAAAATGTTTCATGGAATGGTAAAAAAAATGAAAACTGAAATCATTGAAACAACTATAGATATTGAAGATGCGTAAACTTTTTAACGAATGTGAAATACCAAATATGGCTCTTGAAGAAGAAAATAAGAAAAAAATTGACGAATTTCTTGAAAAAAATAAGGATAAATGTTTTAACTATGTTGTAGATGAAGAAAATTTGAGAGGGATCTTAAACAAATTGCCAAATGGAAAAGCAGCTGGGTACAAAAATATCACCAACGAGATGATAAAGTATGCATCAAATGAAAAATTTATAAAAATTTTAAAATTATTCTATGNAATTCAAAAAACTTTATAGTTTGAATACGCAAATCTGTGAAGAACTTTTTAGTAGAATTTCAAAATTTGAACACAATAGAAAACACCAAACAAAAAACCATTTTAATTTCTTTTATTTAGTTTTATTGATCAAAAACTTCAGTTAACCTTAAATTTTAAAATTTATAACTATTCGAATGAAAAAAGTTTGTGTATATTATGTGTAAAATAATTAGCATAAATCTTCTTTTCACATAAAAGACAAGACGCGTACCTACTTCTAGATTTTGAATAATTCTGGAACAAGGGTTAATGCCGGATCTCTGGTAAGAAATGCGATACACAGAGTGTACATAATTTTGAATAGCTTTTGTAAAAATATTTTTTCAATTAAAAATAATTATTAAGCTAATTATTATTTAGTCAAATTTTTCGTCACTTTCATTATTGAATATGCTCCCAATAGGGATAGATCTATTTATTCGCAAAGAATTTAAATTTCCGTTTTCGCTTTTGTGAAAACGAATTTCCATAAAAGAATAAACGGAAAAAGATGCTCAAATTAAAAATAATTGTAGATTAATGTAAATTTAAACAAGTAAAATAAATTAAAATTTTGAGAAAATAGATTATATAAAAATCAAATTATTCAATATGATTCCAATCAATAATTTATATATTTTTTAATTTAATTTTCGTTGTTATTTTGAAAATTGAGTAGATACTTTTCACCTCGAAGAATACGCTTCTTTTTTTTTTTTATTAATCTCAAACCAAAAAAATAATGTCGAATATTGAAATTTCGATAGAATTTTATTTTGCTGTCTCTTCAATGCCTCTTGGCATTGTTTTAAACTCGATAACGCTTATCATATTTCTCGGCAAAAAATTCAATAAAAATACAAATGTTGGCTTTCTGTACGGTGTCTTATGTTTTCTTAATATAATAGGCTTAATAAATAAAATGACAATTTCAATACTTGATTTCTATGAAGTAAATACAAAAAATTCAAATTTAATTTCGTGTCAATTTCAAAACATAATTCTATCAGTTTTCCTTCAATACCCCAGTTTTGCCCAGGTTGCTATTACTTTTGACCTGTATCGTTCAATTTGCAACATGAAGAAAAAATCCATGTCCAAAAGACAATATTTAAAAATATTTTTCTTTATATTATTATTGCTTATAAGTGCGAACTCAGTTTATTTTAGTTATTTTTTAGAAACAAGTAAAAACTTACCAAATATGACCTTTAATAATATATCAAGTATTAACTCAATTAAAACTTTATGCTCAAGTACTAGAGTTGCAGACTTAATTATTGATTTTTTGAATGTCATATTAAGAGACTTAATACCTTTAATAATTATTTTTTATTTAAATTTATCGATTATAAAAACAGTCTTCAAGTCAAAAAATCTCCTCAAAATAAATAAATCACTTAAACGAGAAAAATATTTTGCCAAAACAATATTAGCTATTAATTTAGTTTTTGTAGTAATTTATTTACCATCGACTATATTGTTCATTATTTATCATATTTTTCATTTTATAGAATTTTATTATCCTAAAATAAAACTAGATCTAGATGTCCTTGATTTATTGGAAGAGATCTCAAATTGTGTCGCATATTTAAATAATTGCTCACCATTTTTCATCAATTTATTTTTTAATTCAATTTTTAGAAAAGAGTTTTTTAATTTAATTGTTAAGAAACAAAACAAAGTTTATGTAAGCGCAATTAGCTGAGAACTCAAAGTCTTTTTATTTTTAAATCTTAATTAAATGTTTTTGTAAATAAAATAAATTTTTGTCAAAGCTTTTGTAGAGATATATCATTTAAATTCTTACTTTAAGCGGTTTTTCACATTAAAGTGAATAATTCTATAACGATGAAATTAATGATTTTTACATGAGCAATATTTAATTTTATCAAAACTTATATCAATAATCAGTTCTTGAAAACAATTTTGTTAAAAAAAATTTAGTTTGAATTGAATTGAATTCAAGTTTTAAAAATTCCAAAAACCAATTTTGTAAAAAAAAATTATCTGAGGTTAAAATTTAAAAATTCCAAAAACCGATAGCTCCGTAAATACTGTTTATGTCGAGAACTTTAGTTTCAACCAAAAAAATCACATAGCTTAAATTATGAACTTAAAAGTTAACTATTAGATAAAGAAGCAGAAGAACGAAATTTACAAAAAAGAAGATAGAAACTGGTAAAAAATAAGGAAATAGAAACATGCACTAAAAATAGAAATAAACTTCAGAAATTTATGCTACGGTAGTACGGTACGAAAATTGTTCGAATACGGTACGGTACGCTCGATACGACTACGACACAATTTTAATAGAAGTGCAGTATTTGATAATCTTGAAAAAATTTACAGTGATTCACACTTAACTCGTACTCGGATAACTCAGAATTTATGCTTAACTCGTACTTTCTTAGATCATTTGTTGGAAAAGCTATCTCTTCAATGATATAAATTACGGTTAACTCGGACACGGATAACTCTTACTTCACTCTTAACTCGTAATAAATAGAGTTCGTAGATAATTATGTTTTTATCAAAACAAAAGCTGATGGAAATTGTTTTTATAGAGCGATTTCAACTTCTTTGAAGGGTGTAGACACATATCATCTTGAAATTAGATTAATTTGCCTAAAAAACCTCATTGAAAAGAAAGAATTTTTCGAAAAATGGATTGATTATTTCAACGATTCCACTTATCCATTTAAAAGATTAATTAATGATGTTTGTACAGTAAATAAATGGGCAAACCAGTATTTAATGATAGCGACTTCTTTTGCTATTAATAGATCTTTATTTGTTTATCAGCAAACCAACATTGAGACTGATAACTTAGCCCTATCAGCGGAAAATGGAGAATATGGAACATTACAGTTTTATCATTGTACAACATTTAAAGAGCAGTTAGAAAAAGAAAAAATTTTTTTGTTACATCATCTTGACCATTTTACAACAATTTTACCAAGACACTCACAAAGTACTGTATACAAACCAAGAACTTCAATATGCATGCATATCATTGATGGCGAGTTTATTGAAAATGTTTAAATATTAAAGATAATATAAAAAAGATAATTTTTTTTTCCAATTTTTTAAATAAAAAACCCCTCTGTATCAGATACTTCTGATTTATTTAAATTAAAAAAAAATAATAATAAAAATTCTAGAATATTTTTTAGTAAAAGCATAAACATCTTTTTTAGATATTTTTTTAATTATAGATTGTAAGGACTTGCTAATGGAAATTTTTAGACAAATGAAATTCATTTTTGTAGAATGTGAAAAAGATGAGCTTTAAAATGATAAATAACATTCATAAAAATGGATCGTTTGTCTTCTTTTTATGATTTAGTGTATATTTTACGCATTTTTGAAATTTGAATATCTAAACTATGGTATTAGATATCTCTGAAGATCTTTGAAGAAAAATTACCTGGTTTTTGAAAGATTTTATTTTGCCGCGGGATATCCTTTGTTTTTTGAATTTTCCTATTTTTACGTAAATTTATGTAAAATTTGGTAAATTTAAATGATCAAATCAACATCGTTTATTTTGAATAATTTTTTCTTTTTCTCAAAGAAAATAAAAAATTGAACAAATTCAAAACCGTTTTTTATTGGATAAAAATTTAAAAAAAAAACGAAACAATAAACTTTAAAAAAAATAAAAAATTAATCGTTTTTTTTATCAACCCTTTGATTAGTTTCAATAATGAAGAATTAAAAATTCATTATCTCCTTAATTCGTTTTTTATTATTTTAAATAATTTGAACTATTTTTCAAAAAATTTAAAAAAAAATTGAATGAAAAAAAAAATATTTCCAGGCTTTATAAATTACTTTTGCCATTTACAGATTTATCTTTAATTCCATTTGTACACTTTTGTTGTCCACCTGCAATTAACAATTCTGGACCACCGCCATAAATCTTAAGCAAAAACTTCCACATTTCTTCACTGAGTCTAAAATTACTTATTTCTACAAAAATAAAAATTTATAAAAAAATTTATTCTCTTAAAATTTTTTAAAGTTTATTACTTACTTGGATTTATTTGAAAATGTTTAATTTGTTTCACTTTATTTTCCTTTTGTTTCTGTGGCATACAAATAGGCAAATTATTTATTTCACCAGGAATTTGATGCTCAAAAGGACAATCGTTCATTTGCACAAATTTTTCCCATTCCTTAAACCATGATTTGCTAATTGCGTACACTCGACTACTACTGGTTGGGCTTGAATACTGCTCTTGATTCCATTTGTCTTGTAGTCTTAGAAATTCTTCTTTCTCATACAACTGTCTTTGTTTTATACTTTCGTCATCTAATTGACATTGTTTACATGGAAATAAATAATTTGAAAAATTTTTAAAATTATCTGTATTTCGTTCAAATTTGATGCCAAAATTATCGACTAAAAATTGCCATGTCTCTTCTGTACATGATATTGTCAATTCTTCAATTAATTTCCAACATCTTGGATACACAAAGTTATGTTTACATAGAAAATCACTATTGTCTATTGGACCTGATTCACCGAAATATTTTAACTTATGCAACCATTGTTTACTAATAAAATATGGTCTCAACATGGATTCAATCAATTTATTTTCAACTCGGGATGCAAATAAATTTCTTAGTTGATCATTTATACCATCGGTCTTTATGTTCTTTTTTCTTAAAATTCAATTTTTTTTTATGAAAATTTAAAAAGAAAATTTAATGAATTTAATTACTTGTAAAAAAGGACATAGGCTTGAGCATTTTGAACTGTTAGAGACTCAACTTGCCTACAAAAACTATCATCGTATTCGTACCATTCTTCATTGAAGTAATTTCTTGCAAATGAAGTGTAATGGCCACCCTCAGAACCACCATAGTGGCATATAACTGAATTTAAGTCGTATTGAGTTATCTCATTTTTACATTCTTAAAATTTGAACATTAATATTTGATTATTAGTTGAAGAATATTTTTAAATTACCTTTATGAACAAATGGTTGCATATTTAAATTATCTATTGGAAATGTTATATAAGCACTTATTTTTCCTGTTGAAAACATGGCATCATGTCGAAATCGTTTTAAATGAATAATTAATACCTAAAAAATTAAAATAGATAAAAATTAAAATAAATTAGAATTGATTCTTTTAATATCGTAGATGATTTGCGATACTAAAATGCGTACACTCAGATAGAAATCCCGATAAAAATTAAAAATTTTTGGTTCTATCCTCATGGTAGATTTTCATAGTTTTAGCTTTACTATAGAAGCTTAATTGGACCGATCTACTTCCGAAATTAGCATTTTAAAAAAAAAAATTCAATTTCGAGTTTTTTATTTTGAATATTAAAATTGAAAACTGACTGGGAAAAATAAGTTTTTAATTTTTCCCAGTTCTAATTTTTTTTCCCGGTTCTAATTTTAAATTATACCAGGCCTTAATTAAGAATTATATCGGTCCAATTCGTAAAGAAAAGTTAATTCAAACGATCTGATCTACTTAATATTTAGTTCTCCTGCTTTATTAGTTTTTTTGGGTTCTCTCAATTTCATGATCTTTAATTATTATCCGGGCTGAAGATTAAAAAAAATATGAAATAGTTAAAAAGCATATAAAAATTGATCTGCACATAAATAAAGTTTATTTTTAAGTTGATAAACAGGTAAATTAAAAATATGAAAAAGTTATAAACGCATTTTTAGTCTATTCGCTGACATTAAAATGTAAGATAAAAACATGTATATTCACAAGTATTTTTCTTACCAATGTCAAGCTTTATCAGAGTCCCTTATCCGTCAAAAACTGGGTCAAAAATGACCTGAAAAATTCAAATAAAAAGTTGAAGTGGTAGAAAATGCTTTTAATTTTAACAAATAAGAGTGAAAATAATATCATAAGAAGGCTAAGATGATGAAGAATATTTTCATGTTTTCAAAAATAAAAATCGGTGATATAAAATTAAAAATTGACAATTATTTGAGGCGGGTCATTTTTGACCCATGAATTTTTTAATATTTAAAACTATTCAAATAAAGAGCTAACTGGGTGAAAATAAATAAACCATAATTTAAAAAAACATACTTCAGGTAAATTTAATATTTTCGAATATTTTACTCCGTTCGTCAGTCTAAATAAACAAAGAAAAAATTGTTTAAATTCAAATTCTAAATACCGTATTCCCTTGCTAGATATTGCAGCACCATAACTTAAGATTCGCTTCTGGCGCATGCGCTAATCACCATCTCGCCCATGCTAAAGGTTTGCTGACTGGTGGTGTATGCTCTAAACCTATAATACGTTTTTTTTGGGTTTAATGCGGCACTAAATGTGTGATTTAAGTAAAAAAAATTCGAAAAAATAAAAATAATTAATAATTATTTTAAAAATATTTGTAATTAAAAAAATAAATCTAAATTTTATTTTTTTATTTATTTTATTTTTTCGAATTTTTTGACTTAAATCACACATTTAGTGCCGCATTAAACCACCAGTCAGCAAACCTTTAGCATGGGCGAGATGGTGATTAGCGCATGCGCCAGAAGCGAATCTTAAGTTATGGTGCTGCAATATCTAGTAAGGGAATACGGTAAAATGATCTTAGAAAAAAAAGGATTACTTTTTACACTTTTCACAACTATACATATTATCTCCTTTGAGATCATCATCTGAAAAAAATGCTGTTAAACAATCGGAAAGACGTATTGAATTAGACCAAACATAACCTTTCATTATATCAAACAACCATCCGAGCCATCCACTAGATTGATTTGATTGTTCTTGATTAACAACTCGATTTTGAAGCATTTGCAAATATTCTTTAGATGGTATGGGTATTGACAAGTGTAAAAATGACTCAGTTGTCGTCGATATATTATTACATTCTAAACATTGAACTTGACTCATTAATTTTCCCTCAAAGGTCTCAGTTATTATACTAGTATAATTTGGTTTTTGTCGAATTTTAGAATTTGATGATTTGGAATTTTTTATTTTTTTATTCTTATTATTATTGTTATTTAAATATTGTTGATTTAGACTATTTCCATCATCAGCATCAGAAAAGTCTAAATTATTATCGGATAAATCGGATGTTTGATCTTCATCTCCGCATGTTACGTATGAATCAATTGATTCGGTGTCTAGATCATTTGAAAACGATTTTCTACACGAACCATTTGTTGATGAAAATCCACTGTCTTTATCACTTGATTGAATAACTGTTTCGTCATCATCCTCATCATCATCGGTGGATTCATTAGAAATTTGTTCAATTAAAATAGGTCGTTTAAGTTCCTCGTGAAGTTGATCCATTAAATAAATTAGAAATTCTTGTGAGTCATTTTGTTGATAGCCACGAAACATTGGATTAAGTAATTTAACTGAATGAACAAAATCGACTGGTGTCAATGATGATATGGGCTCGATTTTATTTGTTTTTATGTTTAAACGCTCAGGAGGCTGCCACAAATCTTTCATTAATTTCACAAAATTTAGCGATAAAAGTGAACTTCGATTTGAAGATTGATTGAGTAACGTTGATTTATTTAAATTGGCTACTTGTTGTATATATGTGGTACACTCAAGAAAAAAACTTGTAAATGCATAACAATTTGATAAGGCCTGTAAGGCTGCATTCATGTAACATGTATTTCCTAAATTGTCTAGACCTAATTGACCATACTGAACTATTTGATTTTGACTATCGTTTTCATCATTTACAATCGAACTTTGATCTTGCATAAAAATAAAAAATCATATTTAAGTATTTTATGGCATTAAATAGCTATTCTAGTTTTTTTTCTATCTAATTCAAATGGAAGCTTTTTTATCTCTCTTCTATGTATTAAAAATGCGGAAATGAATCCAGTCTCTTTAAATCTTTCAAAATTAACTGCGCAATTTCAGTAAAAAATATAAAATTTATTATTAATGGACAATTAGATTCAATAATAAGTTTAAAAAATTTAAATTTAATTATCAAATGATTCTAATTAAAGTGTTAAACAATGTAGAACCTTTCTATTTAAATTAAACTGGATAAAAAATGTATTATATTTATTTAAATGTTGAATTGATGTATTGATATGTGTGAATTGAGTCCTAACTTCAAATCGTCAGTGTCACATGTTCTATTTCTTGCAAATGGTACTAACTGAATATATCTTGATAAAAGACGAAATTTTGGATTCTTAATAAATTTTAAGTAAATTTCATATTTTGATTTGTATAAAAATTTAGGCAATTCCAAATAATAATTTCCGATTTATTTTTTAGGAAAATATTTGGACCCTTCAATATTTTCACCATTAATATGTTTATATCAATAAATATTCAAGTAATTTAATTTAGGTAAAATTTGATTTTAATCAAGTAAACTAAACCATTTCAAAATTTTTTCCTCAAATTTTTTTTTTTTATGAAAAGTTTTTTTTCGGAATTTTTAATGGTTTTTAAAAAATTCTGAGGAAAAAACTTTTTTAAAGTTTCTACCCCAGTTCGCACAACTTTTTTAATATTTAAGTGTGAAAAAAGTAACTGATGTTTCAAGCTCTAAAAATGGAATCAAGCCTTTAATGTCGAATAATTAAAGTTTTCTTGGGAGCAAAAAAAATATCCAAAAAATAAAAATGTGGATGTTTTTTTGTTAAACGATTTCTTTTTTAATTTTTATTTTTAGAAAATTACGGTAAAAATTTACTTTTTCCTTTTTTTTCTTTTTAAAATAGAAATTAATTTTACATAATTTATAGGTAGTTTTATAGAGAATAAATTCATTTTCAATATGCAATTTTAGTATTCTGAATTTTTTGTTACTTAAATGAGTTGAAAAGTTATTAGTAAACTAAGGTTTATCGTTTAGGGAACCTTAAAACCTTGACGAATGAAGCCCTAAAAAAAAAGCTTTATAAAGTGGCGTTTTAATCAGCTTATACAATAAAAGTTTAATGTTCAAATCGGAATCAAAACTCTCAATTTTATGAAAAACTTCTCAAAAAAAAGTTGATTCTACCAACTTTTCAGCATTAAAAATTAAGCTAAGTCTCTATACTTACCATTTTCTTTATCTAAATAACTTATCAAATCATAATCATCAGCAATAATTTTTTTCGAATCTTTATCTATTTTATCATTTACAACATAATTTTTTGAAAATTTTAATTGATTTAACTGTTTAAAATTTGAACCTAAACTTGGTATATTCGAGTCTAAATTTACTCTTGTTGAACATAATTCGCACCAAACATTTTTAGTCGTTAAATTAATTGATAATGGGTGAAACGATTTCTTTTGTTAAAAAAAAAGAATAATATGTTAAGAGACAAAGTGTTATTTGAAACAAAAGAAAAAAACGTAAATTACAGCTGCATGTGCACTACTGTGCTTATTCGACATTTGATCTTGTCCACAACCAACATAATAACAATTCTCTTTTAAACATAACCATAAATTTTTAAAACATTTGCATTCATTACATTTCAAAAAATTTTGACTATTTGAAACTATTTGATTCGAGCATACAAGTGAATTACATTCTTCATCAGCTTCACTTTTACTAACTTCATTTTCGAAAAGATGTTGATTTGTTAAAGCCTCTTGTAGAGTATTCTCGAATTCAAGTAATTTTTTGTCTAAAATTTCTTTAAAATCATCGCCTAATTGAATTATATGTGGACAACGAGTCGGTTTAGTCGATTGAACTTGACTAACATTAACTGATGGCATAGTAAAAAGCACCCGGAATCATTAATAAATATTTTTTTTGTTGTTTCGTAATCTCTATTCAATACAGTTTAATTTAAAGTAAAAAAAAAAATTTTTTTTCAACTTATTATCATGAAAAATTATTTTAATTTTTTTTTTGAAAGAAAAATTTTTTCTTGTACAGAAATAATATTGTCTTGAAATTTTATTTGCAATTTTGAAAGCATGTATTAATTTATTTCAAGCAATATGAAGTTCGGAGTTGAAATTTTTGTTTTCTAATCTTTATTAACATGTCGTTGTTAAGATTATTTTGAAAAATTTATTTGATCAATAAATACTCAAAAATCAAATCCATTTTAGCTATGATTTTTATGCTTTGATTTTTTCTGTTCCCATTAATGAAATTTTTTTCAAAAAGAAAAGTCGAAAAGCAAAATTAAGTTTGACGCTAATTAACGGAAATTAACAGAGTGATATTAAAAATTTCGACTTTTCTTAAGAAGATTTTTTTTAAATTTTTTGTGATATAGGTTGTGTCTAAACGGAACCCTCTCAATTTGTATCAACACCCTCTAAGAATCAATCAAAAAATAGGCCAAGCATTTTTTTTTATTTGAATTTATATAAGTGATCACTTAAGAATTAAGTTAGAAAAATCCTTCGGCTTAGATTAGGTTTCTTTTTGAGAAATTTGAATAAATATGTTTTAAAAACCAAAGTTTTTTTTTTGGATTTTTTACATTTTCTAAAACGTGACGGCTACTTTTTCCTCGATTCAAAAGATGCAAATATGAAAATCGAAAATATGTGTTAGATAAAAGACAACTAAATTTAATTGTTTCTTTACAAAATTAACTTTAAGTTATTGAATTACATTATAAAGTTATTGAATTTAAAAAAATTTTAAACTAAAATCTAAAATGAAACATTTTGAGTATATTAAATCAAATATGTGGAAAGGAGATTATGAAAAGTAAATGTGAAAGTGACTGTTACTATTGCAGATGATAATCAAATTATTGCAGTAGTTCCTCATGATGCACATGAATAATTATCGGAGAATGAAAAAGCTGTATAAAAATTTAAAATTATGGTTAAATAAAGAAGTTAAAAGGAAAGTGGAACTAACGAATCGAGGAATTTAGTCAAGTTTTGACTTGTAACGACTTGGCATCGGAAAAAAATAATATTTAAAGTCAAGTCAAAACTTTACTTTATTATTAAAAATGAATCTAAGTAAAGTGAATACTTAACTTTGACTTTGTGACTTTGACTTTTGACCAACTCTGTATATTATAATGAAAAATTAGATTTCTTGAGAATATGGAAATGAGAGTCTCATTTGAGATTTTGACATGGAGTCATATCAAATTAGTAAAATTAAATATTTATCTAAAAAGATAATTTAACTTCAGTTTCTCTCTAATTTTTTCTTTTATTAAATTATTGTATTTGACTTTATTTTAGGTTAAAATAATATACAGTGCTGGTCATTCACGTGTTCCATTTGTGAACGTTCATGAACATTCACGGACTTTTTGATTTCTTCGAATTTCCCCAAAGTTCCTCGAAGTTCACCAAGGTTCACAGTTAAAAAAAATTTTTGGAAAATAATTTTTTTTTGATTAAGGAATGAAAAAATTATTTAGTTTAAGAAACGGTTTGATGGTATAAAGAATTATAAAATTTTTTAATAAATGTTAATCGCAGTTAATAATTTAATAAATTTAAGATATGTACATTGTTATTTTTAGTAAATTTACGGAGTTTTACTAACGTATTTGCTCGATTTTAACGACAAGTCGTTAAAGTTGGGTATTCGGGTTTAACGACAGGGTCTTATAACATGTAAAAGATTATATAACGACATGTCGTTAAATAATTTAGTTTTTTGAAAAACACGGCTTTAAACACTTCTGCCAAATTCCGACCACCATTTTTCTAGCTCAAAATTTTACGAGCTTTCATGCAAGACTATTATCTAAGCGGTCGGATGCTTCTTTCGACTTGCAGACCCATTTAAAAAGTTTTAAAAAAAATAAGGCTTTACGGACCCATCCTTTCCCACTCGAAAAATCTTTGGGCTAGTTTCGACCACCTTTTTTCTAATAGAAAATTGTCTCAGCTTTCACGCAAAAGCATAAATTCATCATTATTAAATTATTGTTTATAACAAGTTAGAAAAAAGTTTCACCAAAATGTAAATTACACTAAGGATAATATTTTACTTTGGACTTATGAAGACTTATACAGACTTATGAAGCATTAGACCACTAAGATAATGGCCTTACGTGAAAGCTCGTAGAATTTGATTTTGATCAAGAAAATTGGTAAAAAAAATCTATAAGGTGAAAAGGTTTATTTCTTTTTATTTTCTTTTTTTTTGCTTTTTTTGATGCTTTTGAAAATTGAAGTAGTAGTTTGAGAGAAAAGTTCATGGTCTTGCGTGAAAGCTGAGACGATTTTGTACAAGAAAATTGATGTTCGGGTATTTTTCGAGTGGATAGGTATGGGTCCGTAAAACCTTATTTTTTTAACTTTTTGGATCGGTTTTCACGACACAGGAAGCATCCAACCGCATAGATAATAGTCTTGCGTGAAAGCTCGTAAAATTTTGAGCTAGTCGGAATTCGGCAGAAGTGTTAAAAGCCTTGCTGGAATCTGTCCGTGTTTTTCAAAAAATTGGCGGTCCTTGTTTTAGTAACACCCGATTAAGAAGTATAATAGAAAAGAACAAAAGTTTGCAGTTTCTTCTCGTCTAAATAATTTTTTATATTTAAAAATCGGCAAATTACTATTTACAATTTAAATTAAAATTACTTTGCAAAAATTTTTAGATTTCAAAATTTTTTTTTCAAATTAAATCAAATCATGAAATTTTTTTATGTGCATTTTCAAAAACTAAAATTGAAAATAGTAAATTTTAATAGTAATAATACTTTATTTTGCCTAAAAATCGAAAAATTTGAAATAGTGAAAATAGTATAGAATCGCTTTCTACATTCTAACAAAAAAAAATCAAATAAACCATTATTGGACCCTTAAAAACATGAAAAAGAACTTCAAATCTAAATAATGCCTCAAATTTTTCTTTCAATATTTTTTTTTTATTGAAAGATAACGTTTGTTATATGCTTCGTTTAAAATTGTCAGGACAAAAATAAAATATTTGTCATTGAAAGATTTATTGGGTCTAGTGGTTTATGAGAACGTTTGTTCACACAATAGGTGAACTATTCCTGTTCTCAGGTTTGGTGAACAATCTGTTCACCGAAAATTTTGTTCACGTATAGGTGACCAAAAAAAATTTAAGATGATAAAAATATTCTTTAGAGGTGTAAAGGAAATTCTAATAGAATTTTTTAAAATTTTTAATCATTTTTTATAATTAATACATTTATTGAAAATTTATAACTTTTGGTGAACAGGTCAGGTCACCTATACGTGAACAAAATTTTAGGTGAACAGATTGTTTACCAAACCTGAGAACAGGAATTGTTCACCTATTGTGTGAACAAACGTTCTCATAAACCACTAGACCCGATTTATTCTGTTAGAATTTTAATTTAATTGTCACATAAAAAATTATTTTAAAAGTCGGTAAATAATTTTTTTAGTCAAATTAAAATTAATTAGTCAGAAAATTTATTTTTTTTGTCATAAAAAATTTGTTATTACATAAATTACACGCCTATTTTGTCCCGATTTCAATATAAAAAAGAAAATTTCAAATGACGACTGAACAGTTAAAGCTGGGTATTTGGATTAAAAGACCAAACCTTAACCATTAATGACATGTCGTTAAGTTCAGCTTTAAATTTCTAAAGAAAAACTTCACAATTTTGAAAAAAGAGTTCATAGCTTAACGTCATGTATTTGTATTTTTAACGAGATGACGTCAAAATCGAGCAAATACGTTAATTCAAGTTCTTAAGTTTTTTTTATTCTTTTAAGACTATACATGAGCCATGTTAAAAATCAAATCCTTGGTAGTTAAATTTTTCTAATTTATCACAAAAGAAAAGAAAGTTTAGAAATAACAATCAACTTTAAACTTCAACAAAATTATTTTCTAATTTAAGAAAGTTTATAGCATCTTTATAAGATTAAAATTTCAAGTGTAAGCACAACAATTTTATTTATAATTTAAAACAAAAAATGTGCTGATTAACGAAAAAGTATTTGTTTAAAATTTGTATTTATGTTAATATAATTTGTTTAGATTTGAATCAAATTTTGTTCCACTTTAATTCTACCGTTGAGTTTAATTTAGATTATTTAGCTTTTTAGCCAAAAATTTCAAGTCTTTAAGATTTTTTTTTGTTGTTGTAAATTTCAAATTAATTTTTTTTTGATATCAAATACTATTAAGTTTATAAAATTCAAAATAATTTCACTTAGAAACATATTTTTTACTGTTGATAATAATTTATTGGCTTTAGAAAATTACTAGCAACAAAAAAAAGGAAGATTTAATCTTAATCAATCACGTGTTCTTCAGAGCTTTGAGTTCATTTTAACCTAAATAACCAAAATGTTAAAATATTAAAACAATATTACAAATACGAGACCTTTACAAAACGTCCATGATGAGTAATCCGATCAATATATATATAGGTTAATTTAATTTAAGTTTGTTTGTTTTTTCCTTTGTAAATTAAGCTAGATGAGATAAAAGTAGAGTAGATTTTTTTCTTAATTATTTCAAAACAAAAATATCATTTTTGAACTACCTCATCGTATTATATTATATTTTAAACATTATTAATAAATAATTTCAAAAGCTGACAAAAAATCGATATTTTTTAAATTCTATTTATTTCTATGTAATTTTATATAAAAACATAAGGCCTAAAAACGTTTCTTTTGGTTTAAAAAAAGAAAAAGTAGTAATATATAAAGTGTTATTGGTTTTTTTCTAGATTTTTTTTTAGCTCAAGATTTGTACGTTGAATTTTACATGTTATTATAATATTTTCTAAAAAATTAATAATTTTTTTTGAAGGATATGGTAAGACTTATTTTTCTATAATCAATTTTTTCTTATAATTAAACCTAGATAATTTAAATTGACATAATTCCTTTTTGGTTTCGATTAAATTAACAAGAGTATATTTTATTTATTGCCATTCATTTTATTCTCTTTTTATTTTGTCAGTATTTAAGAAGGTATTTTTAAGCTTTGAATTGAATTGGAAGTTCATTGTAAAATAGAGTTTATTCTAAATTTATTGAAATTAATAAAAATTGGTGTTATGATACTAATTTTGGATAAAAATTAAGTTTTTGAAATATTCAAATAAAGTTGGCGTAAAAATTTTACAAGAACCTCGCATTTATCACTTGATTCATGTCACTCTTGATTTATTAGTTAAAGAAGGATGAGGACAGAGATACTTTTTTTTTCAAAGTAAAAATTAATAAAGCAATATTTTTTTTAATTAGGCAACTGTTCTAATTTTTTACCTAGACATTACTTTTCAAAAATGACCGATTTACAAAGGCCAAAAAAGAAGAGCGTTAACCATTGTTAACTTCTATTCGAGAAAATTTATATAAATTAATAAATTGCAAGTTTTCAAAAAAAAGAGACATACGAGAAAAAAATTAAAAAAAAAAATTTAATCGCTATTTTTAGCTTTTTTGTAATATTTAAACATTTTTTTGAAATTTTTTTTTGACTCTTTAAGACTCCGTTTTTTTGAAAATTTGCCAAATATCATTTTATTAAATTTTTTTGACAAAAATTTGTGTTAAAAAGTTTTTTTGTGTTTTATTAATCTTTTGTTGTGAGAAGTTTTTGCTTTGCGCTCTTCGTAAAATCGACAAAATTTGTTTCTCTATTCTCGTTTTCGGTTTTCTCAAGTTTACCATTTTGCCTCTAGCTCTTTCTATTTTTTTCTTTCGTAAATTTTTTTAGAAAAGAAAAAAGTAGCATTTAAAAGGAGGAGAAAAATTAAAAACCTAAATTTTTCTATAGAGAAAAGGAAATGAAGAGTCTAGAAAGAGTTAGGTAAGAGGAAAGGTACAAAATTCTGGCCAGTTAGTATTAAATTGTACTGTAAGATTATATTTATAAAAATGTAACGCTGTTTTAACCGAGTTTTTAGAAAAATTTTCCCGATGAAAAAACTGAGAACCATCAGTCAAAAAGTGTTTAAGTACAAATTTTGTCAGGTTTTTTTTTTGATAGATAAGTGCAACTTCTTTATTAATATGCTTACCCGAGGGAAATAAAACACGCGAAAAACACTGTTTAAACAGCGTTTAAACGTAAGCGTTTAATCACTGTAGAAACGCTTTAAAAAAACGTGTGAAAAATAGATTAAAGCGACATAATCTTTTGCACAAAACAAATGTTTTAACGTTTTCAGTAGTGATGGGAGTTTTCGTTAGTTTGTATTTTTCGGCTAATTTAGTTAGCTAAAATTTAGTCGACCAAAATTAGTTAA
>NTPY01000450.1:50448-65625 GCA_002922825.1 Brachionus calyciflorus | reverse complement strand
ATTTTTTTACCTTTTTTCTAGTGTTTTTTTTCGCGATAAAACGCTCAGGTTCGACACCCAAAAAAAGGGTACAAAAACACGACATTAACAGACAAAAAACAGCGTTTAAACGGCGTTCTAACAGTGTTTTTTCCTCGAGTAAATTTTACGCCAAATATAAATCTTAAATAATAAATAAGAATTGTTCAAAAAAAAAGCTGTTTTCTGTTGCTGATTAGAAGTTATTCAGCATTAGATCTGAATAATTTCTAAAATTTCGGAAATTAGAATTTCATTATTTAAATAAGCTATTGATTTGATTTTCTAATTTTAACTTATTATACCTAAGCATTTCTTTTTATACAATTCTTATTGAAATAAACTCTTTCTTTAAAATTTGACTGTTAAGAGCATACTATCTTCTTAAAAAATTTTTATTAATATTACAAATGAGCTAAAAATAGCGGTTAAATTTTTTCTTTTTTAAATTTTTTTTTGACTCTCGAATGCCTCTTTTTTTTGATAACTTGTCTAATCGCTCTTTATATACCAAGTTTTGTTTTTTTTCTTTTTTTATTGATTTTTTTAAAATTAATATTACAGGTTAAAGTCAATTTTTTAAAAAGGCTTCGAAAAACCAATTAAAATTTTTTTTAAGCTTTGATTATTTTTTAAACAATTTTCTCGTAAAATAATAATAAATTACTTTACTTAAATCGAATTTACAGCCGTACTTTATTCAATTACTTGGCTCGGTTGTAAGTTCGTAATATGATCATGAAAATAATTCGATAAAATTTATCTTCTGTTTGATCCAAATATTAATGCGAGGTTGTGTCTTTCTGCCATCAACTTAAGTTGAAGTAAAATATTTAAAATGCTTGAATATTAAATAATTTTCAAGCTAAGAGATTTTTTTAATTTAATTAATTCCAAACATTTATGACGCATTTTCAATGTTTAGAATAGAGCTAAATCTTTAAATGAAGTAGCAAAATTTCATAAAAAAGAGAATAAAAGTGGCAAACATTTTGTGAAATAGAGGCATAATTATATAATTATTAACAAGTCGGATACGCCTAAGTTTGTTTCTAGGCTACGACGATTCTAACATAATTACCAATTTTCGCAAGAAAAAAGCCTAAAACAAAACTTAACAAAAAATTTTTTCTTACTAATAATTTTTTTTAACCTTATTACCTTTATTACTTAAAAAATTAAATTAAAATCATGTTAATTTTATTTTTTAAATTTTAATGGCAAAATTCTAAATTAAATGGTCATTACCATAAACCTTTGCCGAGAATTCTAAAAATAAAAGCCAAAATTGTGGTTTATTTTTGAATGACCACTGTATAAAATTCTAATGGAAAAGAATGGCATTTTAAAAATTATTAATTAATTAAAAATAAAAAATTAAATCCTTTTCCATTATAAAAATATTAGAATTATATAAATTGGTCATTCAAAAATAAACCACAATTTTGGCTTTTATTTTTAGAATGCTCGGCAAAGGTTTATGGTAATAACGGATCAATATTGCTTAGAAATCAGATCAAAGAAAGTTCGAGAATTTCATTTCATTATTTTAATATCAAACTTTATCAAAGTGTGATTAAGATAGCAAAATATTTCATATTATTTATTGATTTTCATTAATTTATTTTAAACGTTTTAAAAAAAAATAATATTCAAAAATTATAACAACACCTTGGGAATTCTAGAAAACAGGGCGTGTTATTTTATTTGTTGTGCAAAATATGCAATTTTACATGAACTTTGAATCTTTACAAAACGTAGGAATAATTATTTAGAAAGCTAAGAGTGAACATGTATGATGATGATAATTGTGAAATAAGCAGAGCTTTTGAGCTGAATATGCTGAAAAATTTCTGAATTTCAAGATCAAAATTTATAGGGAGAAAAGAAGATTTAAAAATGGGGTGATGTGCTTTCGAAGTTTATTTAAATATCAAAGTATCAACTTCAAGAAAAATTTATTACTGAATCAAGGCTAATTTTGAATTATGAGTTTATAATTTTTTTTAGGCATAATTTAAACAAAGAGAAGGGGTGCATTGTGGTGAATAAGTTCTACTTTTTTTATTACATAAAAAAAAGAGTCTAATTGATTTGTTAGCTAAGTCTTAAATCTAAATAAAAAAAAAATTTATGAAAATAATTTTAATTTTTTTTTTAAATATTTTATCTTAAATTTTAAACATAATTATTTGGATTTAATACCAGTTTTATATTTCATTTAAGGTTAAATTAGAAAAAAAATTTTTTTTTTGTTCTTTTTTTTTTTGACTGTGGTAAACTCGTGATTTGTCTCTGGGGCCACTATAAATTATAACTGTGAAAATAGGATGGGCACTGTATCGAATGAGTTTTATAATTTAAATAACTTAATTAAAAGTTCATGGGCAAATTTAAACGATAAACCTACTGAACGTTTTGTAAATGTCGAAGACGATTACGATAAAGATGATATAGACGAAAATAATAATAATAATAATTCCAACTGTAGCCAAATTGGAGAGCCTATTACTGATGAAAATAAAACAAAAACTAAGAAAACTAAACCTTCGACTTTTAATTTTGGTAAATGTAAAGTATGTAAAGACAAGGCGACAGGTATACATTATGGCATACCATCATGTGAAGGTTGTAAGGGATTTTTTAAGCGAAGTATAGAAAAAAATGAAAAGTATGTGTGCTATTTCGGTTATAAATGTGTAATTACACCCAAGCAGAGAAAGAGATGTAAATATTGTAGGTGGCGATCATGTCTGGCTGCTGGTATGTCTTTTGAAGGCATAAAAATGGGACGAATACCTAAGATAGAAAAAGAAAGAGCACAATATTTAAATGATGAACTTATTTATGGTAATTTTTCGAAATTTTTATTTTTAACTCTGCTTTTTTTTTTCAACTTTATTTCTGATTTCATTTTTAATTTTTTCCTTATAAAAATTTCAAAGAGCCTTTTTAGAGAACTTTCAAATTTTTGAAATGGAAAAATGAATAAAAAATTTTGAATTCTTAAGATCAATTCGGCCAATTCGACCACTTTGTCTTAATTTGTTTTATCTAATTTTCTAAACTGCGATATTACTTCGGTTTAAAAGTTTAGATATTACGCCTATATTGTTTTACGATTAAATAAAATTTTTTTCTTAAATTAATTATTTAATAAATATTTTTAGGTTCTCAAATTAATGATAATAGTCAAGTCCATCAAAATCAAATATGTGTTCCTTCTAGGCCAATTACATCGAGTTCAGCAGTTAATTTATTTAAATCATTAAACACATTGTACAATGTAACACCAAAGTTTACAATTTTTAAGAAAAATATTAATGAGACAGACTCAAATAGTTTTGGCTTATCTATATTAAGAGACAAATGCTACCAATTGTACAAAGATGTAATGCAAAACTATGACTGGCAGCGTAATCGAGCTGATAATCTCATCTCTAAAGGCGTTAAATTAGAACTATTTCGATATCATTTGATTAAAGACGAAGTATGGAAAAGTTATTGTAGTGAAATTTTTTTATTTACTCGTAAATTTATAAAGTATGTTCAATTAATTCCGGGTTTTAGCCAATTCGATTCGAAAGATTTAGCCATTTTAACTAGGGAGCGTTTATTTACTTGCTACGGCCTTTTTTTAACTAACCTTGTAATTGACGGTGAATTCTATTTAATGCTTGATGCTAAAATACAATCAAGTCGATATTTAATGGAAAAAGTCTATACTAAAGATGTTTCCGACATGATTTTTGATTTGCATGCAAGAATCAACACATTTAAGCTTAATAGTAAAGAGATATCGGTTTTAATTGCATGGTTACTAGTTTCTGAAGGTAAGTTTTTTATTCTATTTTCGCAAAAAATTATATATCAAAGATTTTTCTTCTTTATTTAAAAAGATATCGATGAATTATTCAATAAAGAACTCCTAGTTCATTTAAGAATGTATTATAGTCAAGTTTTGACTTATGAATTCAACTCAAACAATAGAAGCCAAGATATTTTTGAGGCGATACTTGAAGTAATTTTTTTTGAATTATTATTAGTTCCCTCAATCTTTAAAAGACTTATAAGTTATAAGCTAAAGAATACCTTTGAATTATTCAAAGTTTTATTGATAATTTCGATTTGGGTTTTCCAAGGGTCATAAAGAAATAAAGAAAAAATTATTAAAAATTAAATTTTAAAAAACAGAAAAAAATCTTGACTTAGTTGCTTGGAAACTATTCATAAAAAAAATTTAAAATTTCTTTTTTATTCTAGACATCCAAAATATTCCATAGAATAAATCGTTTATGTTACCGAGCTAATTATGAGGGTCTACAACTGGAACAGTAATATAAATCCTATTGGGTAAAAAAGAGGTACATTATAATGATATGATGATACGGTGTTATGATCTTTTTATCAATATCAATGTATAAATGGCTGTGATGGATTTTGGCCTTATTTTAGTGTTTTTTTTTATTTGTTTCCAATTTTTGACTTTTATTTTAATTCCGTGTAAAAAAAAAGAATTAAGTGACAACCGTTCCAAGTGAAGAAAAATGTTATTGATTATTCAATATGTTTTGAGCTACAGTAACTTAGATTTTATTTTTTTCTACTATAAGTGTGTTTTGAATTTTTTTTGTTGTTGTCCAAGTTTAAAAGTTAAAATATATTTTAAAAATCAAAAGAAAAAAAAACTTAATAAAATAGCTTAATATATATTTTTTTACATTTTTACAAAAAATTTTGTTGTTTAATTTTTAATAATAAAGTTTTCACTTGAAAGTCCAACATCTTTTTTTATTCAAAATTTATTTATTGAATAGAATTAAGCTCCAAATATGAAAAAGTAAATATAAAATTAAAGTACCGTATTTCCTTGCTAAAGAACGCGTGGGTTTATACCCGAAGTTGCATATAAGGTGCATGCCACCGGATAGACCTCTCCCATGTTAAAATTTTATTATTAAAGGTGCGGCGGGATACGTTCGCGACTTCGGGTTGTAACACTGAGTTTCAAATTAAGTTTTATTTAATAACTATGGGTTATTAACCGAAGAATATAATTAAACCCGGGGTTTAAATACAAAATAAAAAATAAACATTAAAAATATTCAAATAAATTTAAACCAAGTCTTAATTATAAACGCCGGGTCTAAAATCAAAATAAAATCAATATAAAATATATTAAAAAAGTCTAATTTCGGATATAAGTGCGGCACCTGAAAATGAGTTTCGGACTAAAGGAAGAGAAAATTGGATGTTAGCTAAATGAAAAAATGACAAAAAATTTAAATATTTTTGTTATACAATCGAAACGGGTAAATTTTTGAATCTTATTGATTATTATGGATTTTTTGACTCAAAATTTTAAATAAAGGCTTGAGAACAATATATTACTCAAAAACTTTTTAAAACAAAAATTAATTGAGATTCAAAAATTTACCGGTTTCGATTATATTTTGGCATTTTTTCATTTAGCTAACATCACTAAAACTTTAAAGTTTACTAAAACTTTTCAACTCATTTAATTAAAAAAAAGTTTAAATTCTAAAATTACTTATTGGAGATAGATTTCTTCTCTATAAAATCTTAGATTTATCAAGGATAGCCCAAGACGCACACACGTCGAAGAAAATGATTCGCAACACCATTTTCACCTATCGCCAAGCGGGTCAAAACTACTCAAGCAGAGTTCAACTGGGAAAAAGGATATAATATTTTCCAAAATGTAAAAAATTTAGTTGGGTCCTCTATTTTTAGGTAGTTTTGACCCGTTTGAAATCTTTTCCTATGTATTTAATTGTCGGTTTGAGATAAGTTTGAGACTGTTTGAGGGAGGTTTGATTTCTATGATCCGATTACCCAATTAATTGTAATTTTTTTTATATCAAAGTATTAATCAGGGTTGTTAAACCCAGAGTCGACGGCCAATCAAAAGAACGGTCGTCGAGGTCGGTTAACAGCCCACGAAAGTGAGTCAAAAGACCGTTTATTTATTCCCTTTCGCGTTTATTATTTTCAAGATATATTTTTTTTAAAGTGATGATTTCTGTGACCTAGCCGTTTCTGTGACCTGTAGGGTGTCTATTTCCTTTTATTAAAATTTTTAAAACAAAAGTCTTTATCAGGGTTAACCTACGTCGACGGCCCATCCAAATTACGGCCGTCGACGTACTACGACGACAACCCACACTCCTGGGTCAAATGTCCGAAATGCCTAGTCTTACGCGTTTACCATTCACCAAATTAGAAATGATTTGGTGTTTGCAAACCTCCCTCAAACTGACCTCAATCCTACCCTAAAAAACATGTAAAAGTATTGCAAACGGGTCAAAAATACCTTAAAGTAGGGGATCCTCCTTTAACTCTTTCCCTAATAATTTATTTTAATTTCTTTTATTCTCAAGTCAAAAAGTCTCGGATTAGAGGCCTGTGATTGACGATACTTCAAAATTGGTCTTTTTCTTAACATAATGTTCTGGATTTAGACCAACGTTAGTTTTAACATGTCCATCATCATTCACCTCATTGAGAATGACCATATCGAAGTATCCAATTCATACTTTTAATTTTTTCAGCTAAGGAACACTTGAAGACTGCATGTCCTTTTAAGTTACAGTTGGAACATTCAAGGTCTTTAACTGGACAGTAAGAGTAGTTATTGCTTGGTTCAAGGCATTTTTGTTTCTCTCCAGCTATAGAAATATTTGTTTTTAAGCTTAAAAGTTTAGTTGGTCCAATCAGGTTTAGAACTTGGTTGTCGCTTTCACTCGGACAGGGAAGTTTAATTCGTTTAACACCGTTTGATACATGCGACCAAGCGGGTTCTTTGTACATTTTATTTGTAATTTCTTTAACTTCAAGACCTTTGATTTTTAGGTTGTTCAAAAAGTTAACGATTGTTTGATTGTTAATATTACTGGGTAAATAGTGAAAACGGAGAAAGCGTATTCTTTTTTTTATCTTCTGTATTAGGGTCCTATGTTCCACTATTTTAATACTTTAATTTTAATATGCTCTTTTACCATATTAAATTTTATATTAAATGGTCTTTAACATCCCAAAAATGAATATCCTTTTTAATTGGTTAAAACGCATGATAAAACGCCGTTTTTTCTTTTTCGGGTTAATTTGATTTGAAAATGAAATTTAACTATTAAACTTTGTCTTAAATATTCTTGATGGAATCTTTTAAGATTCAGTTTTGATTTTATCGAATATCTTAAAAAAAAGCAACAAAAATTTTTTTAGAAGATTTTATTCTGCGTTCAATATGTTTTCTATCATGATTTTTTTCGTTCAATTCAACTTCTAGATACTTCAATGAGAAGGCTATTTGAATATTTAGACCAGATAATTTTAGTTGAATGTCTTCTGATTGTGAAATACTTTTACTCGGATTGAAAATGATGTAGAACGTCTTGAGTGGGTTAAAAAGTATTTCAAAATCTTCACGAAATTTATCAACTAAATCTAATGCCTTTTGTAGAGAGTATTTTGAGGAGCTTATTATTAGAAAATCATCGGCATAAGCGATTATTTCAATTTTCGTTCTGTTTATTTTGATACCAGTATCATTATAACTTATAATTTCAAAAAGAGTCTGTAAATAAATAGAGAAAAATTTTGGTGAACATTTACCATCTTGTTTTACTTCGACAATAGATTTAAACGATACTGAAAATAAATTTTTATTGTTAATTATCATGTAGGAATTATTATAGTAATTTATTAGTCCCAAGATTAGGTACGGTCTAATATTTCTCTCAATTAATTTTCTTCAAAGAATATTTATATTGACTTTATCAAAAGATACGACCAAACTGCGTGTTGACATGAGGAGTTTTATTTGAGACCGAACTGTTTTGGATGATCATGATGCTCCTTATTCGATTCTTCAAGTAAAACAGCTTCGAAAAGATCTCAGAAACAGTCTTAGATCGCGATTGGTCTCAAATTTTCAATTTCTGAACTAGATCTTTTGACATTTTTTATCAAAGGTTTAATAATTGATTGTTGAATATAAAGGAAGTTATTTGTTTATTTATCATCACCTCACAGACTTCCTTTAAATGATCAATTATTTTCATATTATTTGAGCATTTCGTAGCATACATCATTTATGCCAACAGTTTTATTTTTTGGCAAACTTTCTATTAATTTTTCTATTACTTCTATCGCATCGTATCAACGTACCGTATCGTATCAATTTATTTTCAAAAATTTTTTTCTTTTTTCACTTTTTTTTCAAAAAATTTTAAATTTACGAAAAATAGGTTTCATCAAAAATACGGTTTTTCGAAAAATAAAATTTTTTGAAAAAAAAGAAAAAAATTTTTGAGTCCGTCCGGTACGATCCGATAGTACGGTACGGTAGTACCATACGGTTCGTTAGGCATACAATACCATACTTTCGCATCCGGCTACGTCGCAAATTCGAAAGAAGTGCATTAATCGTTTAATTTTAAATTTTTTCAAAATCATAAGCGCTTAAAAAAGGCTAGTGATTGTCCAACTGTTTTTTTATATAGTTTTTGTATTCAAAATGAAGTGTTGATTTATCCTGTTGTCGCAAATAGAGTCTTTCCAAGTTGGGTAAAAGTTGGGTCTGACTTTTTGAGTAAAAAAAATTTTCTTGGGTAAAAAAATGTGATTTGAACACATCAAAACAAAAAAAAGCAAATTTTTGTCCAGGTTGATGAATTCAGGACTCAATCATCAAGTCTCAATACTTTCAACTCGTAAAAATACAGTGGATCTTATAAAAATGTAACGTCAACCGTCAACCGTAACTTTTGACCGTAACCGTAACCAGTGTTAACTCAACTTAATTTTCAATCTTAAGATGTTTGAGCTATGGTTACGGTTACGGTCAAAAGTTACGGTTGACGTTACACTTTCATAAGAATCACTGTAAAAATATTTCGACAGCTTTATTTGAGAATTAGAAAAAAACTTAAAAAATAGTATAATTTTTTGTTAATATAATTTTTTCACATTCTAGCCAAAAAAGGGACGCTCAATCAATTTAATCGAAAAAATCAATTTAAACAGAGATTAAAATTATCTTTTTGTGAAGATTCATGTTATTTTATAAAGATGTCTCTAAAATTAAAAAATATATATGTATCAGCATGACAAAGCGATTTATTTTCGAAATTCATAGCTCTAATTTTAGTTTATTTATGATGTAATAATAACCTGATTTTTTTTTGCTTATAGCTTTTGTTATTTAATATTTTATATATTAGATAATTTTCATAATTTTATGTTAAAAATCTCATTACATCGTGTAAAATAAAAAAACAACATGAATTTTGTCTCGCAAAAAATCAATACGAAATTTAAGGATTGGCAAATGATTATGCAAGAGAAAAAGAAAATAACATTTTAAATTAAATTATTTCAAGATTTTCATTTTATTTATTTTTAGATTATTTCATAAAATACATTCTCCAGACCTTCGGAGAATTTTAGGAATTATCAGAGGAGAAATAGAAAATAAAACGATTCCTTAATTAAAAGGATATTTTATGTAAGTTTTAATTATAATTTCAAGTTTCTTTAGCTAATTATTATTATATAGATCAAAGTCTAACTTGGTTTATTTTAAAATTCAAAATTTTAAGCTTTATTTTCAACACTAAGAACGAAAAGAAAAATAAAAAAAAAAGCAAGCTATAGTTTTTTTTTGATTGCTTTCAAAAAAATAAAATTGAGTTTAACGCTCTAGAATTAAAATAATATTTATAAGGTAGAAATTTGAAAGCAAAGTTTGTATTAGAAACACGATCACGCCATGATACGCCCTTTTAGAAAAATAAAATATTTCAAATTATAATATTTTCAAATAAAATAATAAAATTTTAAAAACAAATGCATTTCTCTTTCAAATTATATTTTTCGTTTCGCTTTAAAAAAAAAGTTACTGATTCTAGATTTCTATTAAATTATGTAAATTTATCAAAAATAAAAGTAAATTACCATGAAATTTGAGTAAAATTTTTTTGTTGTTTGCATTGTCATTCTAAACAGAAAAAAAAACATTTTAGGTCTTCGTGGAATTTATTAAATTGCTGTTTTAATTTAAGATTTTTATTCTTTTGATGTGGATTTTATCATAATGATGATAGAATTTAATCGCAATGAGAATATGGACTTTTTTGGATTAAGTGATATTTTAAAAAATAAAACACGACTTAGTAATAATATTAATGCGAATCAGGAAAATTGTGGTTCAAGTTCGAATCCAAACTCACCGAAAATAGTTGAAAATTCTGAACTAAACAAAATTAATAATAATGAATTATCTAAGCCTAAAGTAAAATCACAATTTAACTTTGGTAAATGTAAAGTATGTAAAGACAAGGCGACAGGTATACATTATGGCATACCATCATGTGAAGGTTGTAAGGGATTTTTTAAGCGAAGTATAGAAAAAAATGAAAAGTATGTGTGCTATTTCGGTTATAAATGTGTAATTACACCCAAGCAGAGAAAGAGATGTAAATATTGTAGATGGCGATCATGTCTGGCTGCTGGTATGTCTTTTGAAGGCATAAAAATGGGACGAATACCAAAGATAGAAAAAGAAAGAGCTAAATTTCTAATGGACGATGATGAGTTAGATGGTAAGAAAATTTATTACTTTTAAAAATCAAAAACGTTGTAATGCTAAGCTCAAAAACTATTAAAAATATTTGTTAAAAAACATGAACATGATCTAAATTTTTAATTTCAAATTAAAATCGAAAGTTTAGAATAATGAGTATTTGGATTTTTAAAATGGCCACTCTTAGTTCTAAAGCAAGCAGCGACTGTTTTCGGCATAAAATTTATTAAGTTCTGTACGTATTCGGTTGAAATGCTAAGCCATTCTTTGTTGGGAACTTGTTCAAGGTGATCAATTGAGGTAATCCTCGTGTTGATCATTTTATCGTCCATAAATGACAATAAATTCTCGATTGGATTGTGATCAGGAGAACAAGGGCACTATCTAAGTCCTTCTATGTTTTGTTCCTTAAACCAGTCTCTTATCATATGTGCTTTTTGAAAATCCAGTGATCCTCTGGGTTGTAAAATAGCTCAACTGACGGTAAAAGCTGATTTTCCAGTGTGTCCTTCTGTACGAACTGAATAATTTGGCTTGTATAAATATTGCAAACACCCGTACCTTTAGAAGAAATACATTCCCATATGCTCGCTTACCCTCCTCCATTTTGTAATCTTGGTACATAGAATTTGTAACTATTTTTTTCATTATTAAATCTTTTTACAATAACACTGGATTTGCGATTAAACACCTCGAAATTTGACTCATCGCTAAAAATTATTCGTTTTCTAATCTCTCTAAAAAATATATGATTCGTCTCGGAAATTTAGCTTCCGGGGTCTACCCAAGCGTCACTGACTTTGCCTGTAGATTCATGCTTTTTTTTTATTGGCGAAACACATTTTTATGAAATACCAACTATTTTTTTTTATTTAAAAATTACCACTTTTGATTCTTACTATTTTGTAAGGCGCCCCAAGTCATTAATATTAGTATCTTTAAATTTTATTCCTCAATTGATAAGCGATTCCGGAAATTTTTTGAATAAAAATTTAAATATTTAATGGTAATATCTAACGAAGTTGCTTTGGGTTTTTTAGAAAACTATTGTATTTTGAAGAATTTTTGTAAAAAACCTTATATTTAGTCATTTTTCGTTAAAAATTTAGTTTTTTTGAAGTTTTAGTAGCCTTTATTTTGGTTATCATGAAATAAATTTTTCAAAATCAAAACCAATTTTTATAAAGCATGGTTAATTCTTTAATTCAAAATATTTTCGGAATATTTTTATCTGAGTAGACATGAGTTATTAAGTCTCAAAAACAGCCAAATCTTAACTAAGGTTCAGCCAAATCTTAACTTAACTTAACTAATTTGGTGCACCTTACCATTTATTTTTAGAAATAAATTAAGCTCTAATTGATTAGAAAACTTTAAAACACAATGGTGAAAGGTTTTAAAAATTTTAAAAGCTTATTTTAAAATACGCACGGCAAAAAAGTTTCTATGAAAAAATCTTACAACCGAAGCCTTTCCTACACATTTTGAATATTTTTTATTACAAAAGGAGTGTGCGGGATTTCTTATGTAAATCGGTCTTTTAAGCACGCAAAACAATTTGTGTTAAGATATTTTATAAACAAGTTAATTTTAATTAAGTAAATAATATATATTAGAATTTTTACGCTACTTGCTTGGCATGACCAATTTCTACCAGGCTAAACAGCTCAATTTTAATACAAAATTTAAAGATTTTATTAAAAATAAAAGAATCTTTATTAAAAATAAAAGAATATAATTTATTTTTTCAAATTAAAGAAGAAAACCAAAGCAATCAACTAGAGTGTGTGAATAATACAAATGATCCAAGAGTCGAACAAATTCGATTGTCTTTAAAAAGTTTACTTAATTTAAATCCATCATTAGACTTATTCAAATCGCTCAATCCATACACATTGATTCCTCGAACAAGCTATACAGAATTGTGTATTACAAACTCAAATGAAAATAATATATTCATTTTAACATTACTTAAAGACCGGTGTTATCAATTGTACAAAGATTTTACTCTAGAATATCAAAAACAATATGAGAGAGCAATAAGACTAATAGAGAAAAATTTTGATTGTTCAATATTTAGTTATAATCAAACATTAGAACAAGTATGGAAGGCATTTTGTCTAATGACTTCAGACTTTACTCGTCGAATGGTCAGAACAATGAAACTGGTACCCGGATTTGATAGATTTGACTCTAAAGACATAGCAACTATTGTTAATGAAAGACTATTTGTTTGTTATGGTCTATGTGTTACTAAGCTTTTTTTAAATAATGAGTTCTTTGTAATGTTAGATTCAAATACTCAATTGAGTAAATATTGGATGGAAAAATTATTCACAGTAACAACATCTCAAAAAATATTTGACTATCATGCCAAATTGAATTCATTTCGATTAACTGATGGTGAAATAGCAATTCTAATTCCATGGTTATTTTGCTCAACTAATTTAAATCTAACCAATCAAGAACTTTTAAAAGAATTGCACTCATATTATACACAAGTTTTATATTATGAGCTTAATTTAAATCAAAGAAATCCGGACTTTTTCAATGAATTGTCAAGACATTTAGAAATAGCAACCGATATAAATAGTTTAGTAAAGAGTGCCAGTTTTGAAGATATGGTTATTCGAAAGTGAAAAAAAGTTATATTTTTTTTTGATAATGTTTTTTTTGTCTTAAGTACTTATTCCTTATTTCTTTTTTCTTTTTTTAAAATTGTAAATTTTTTTATTTAATTGTTTTTTTTTCTTTATTTTTTTTTATTTTGATAAAGTAAGAAAAAATGCCAGATTTTTTTTATTCAGTCATGTTTTTGGAATACTCATCAAAATATTTCAAAAAACTTAAACACGAGAGTTTATTTTGTATGTTTCCATTAATTTAATAAAATTCATATAAATATTGCTCAATTTTAAAAATCAAAGTAATATTAATTTTATCTGGTGCTCATGAGCCCTTTAAGCCGGAATATTTATATTTGATTTTTTTAGGTAAATTATTAATTTATTAAGAAAAACATAAAGTTTTAACCCAAAATGTGAGGTATCGTCAATCACAGGCCTTTTAAACGAGCACGGTTAATTATATTATTAGGGAATGATTTAAGGTGGACCCCCCTACTTTTAGGTATTTTTGACCCGTTAGCAATCCTTTTACATGTATTTTAGGGCCGATTTGAGACTTATTGCAACCACCTGATTATTTTCATGGATGAGCGCGTTAATAAGCTTAAATTAAACGCATATTTTATATTAAAAAGACCAAATCAAACTATTTCAATTTAGTGCAATTTACTTGCTTATACGCGTTAGTTTATTCCTAAAAGAAACGCATATTTTTGTGAAAAAAAGGAGCGTTTTTAAAGCTTATAAAAAACGTTACTTTTTTAAAATTTTCTGAATGTACGATTTTATGAGGGGAAAATCATATAAATCAAAAAAAAAAACATACTAATACTGTTTTTTTTGTTCCGATAATTTTCATAAGAAAACATTAATGAGAAAGGAAAATCACAGAATTTTAATCATAGTCTAGAGATTTCTAGTTATGAAAATTTAATGCCTAAAAAATACAGTTTATCCACGATTTTATGTATCTTCGAATTTATGAAGTAAAAATAACTCAAACTTTTGAACTCACTCATGAATTATGGTCGAAATGTATGAATTATGGTATCCGATTTTATGAACTCTCAATTTTGTGAACTAAATTATGATTGACAACCATGGTTCATAAAATCGGGGATACACTGTATAAGAAAACATGATAAAGAATGTTTAAAAATTGCTTAGCTAATGCTTAAATAAGGGGCTGTGAAGTTCATGTCAATTCGCTCATTTCAATTCGCTATTTTTTCTATAACTTTTTTTCGAAACATTAAAAAATAGTTCTGCAAAATGTTACAAGATGTAGCAAATTTGCTACATTCCCATTATTAATCTGCAAAATGTGTGCAGCCAAAATGCAGAAAAAAATTATTAAAAACTCAGTATATGTATTTGCACAAATTTTGCAGAGATTTAGCACAGTAAGAAAATTTATGTAGCAAATTTGCTACGTATTGTAACATTTTGCAGAACTAATTTTTAATGTTTGGAAAAAAAGTTAAAGAAAAAAAAGCGAATTGAAATGAGCGAATTGACATGAACTTCACAGCCCCCTTAAATAATAATAAATGTGCTTAAAATGAATTGCTCCTTCCTTGTAAGAACCTATTTATTTAATGCTAAAGCTGAGGCCGATTGCCGACCACTTAAACAAGCACCATCAAATAAGGTGGTTTTGTTCTTATTTCAAAGTTTTTTTCTTAATTTTTATAAAATCACAAATAAAAAATCAATAAAATTATAAAAAATAAGCGCAATATTTAGGTATCCAAATAAAATTCTCAATAGATGATATTTTATAGTTTAGTAAAATTAGAAATAAATATTCACATTCAAGTTTAAGTTTTAAATATCCTTGTCACAACCATACTCAGAAGACATTTAGTTACTTTATGGTTTTGAGATTTCAAATCGTCTTCATGGTCTAGATCAGTTTTTAGCATT
>NTPY01000450.1:28980-49805 GCA_002922825.1 Brachionus calyciflorus | reverse complement strand
AAATGTGCTTAAAATGAATTGCTCCTTCCTTGTAAGAACCTATTTATTTGATGCTAAAGCTGAGGCCGATTGCCGACCACTTAAACAAGCACCATCAAATAAGGTGGCTTTGTTCTTATTTCAAAGTTTTTTTCTTAATTTTTATAAAATCACAAATAAAAAATCAATAAAATTATAAAAAATAAGCGCAATATTTAGGTATCCAAATAAAATTCTCAATAGATGATATTTTTTAGTTTAGTAAAATTAGAAATAAATATTCACATTCAAGTTTAAGTTTTAAATATCCTTGTCACAACCATACTCAGAAGACATTTAGTTACTTTATGGTTTTGAGAATTCAAATCGTCTTCATGGTCTAGATCAGTTTTTAGCATTTTGATTAAGTCGCTTATTTTGCAAATATGATTCTAATGGAAAGTTGTTAATAGCTCGAGGCCACTTAAACTATTTTCAAATACTTTGAATTTAGTTTCCAAATTTTGTCAGTCAACTTGTTCCAAACATTTAGACATTCTCTGATTTTAAGCCTGTATTCTTTTCATTAGAAAAATTTTTGGATTTTAATATTCGGCAAGTTTTATCTGTAAAAGAATTATTAAAAAAAAATTTTTTTAAAAAACAACTTAGAACAATAGCTTGGTACCTATGTATATACTTACTCCTCTTTAATTATCGTCTTAACTAATTAAAAAGATTGAATTTGAATTTTTAAAAAAATTGATTTTGGCACATAATGTTAATTGAGGTTCATGAACCTTCATGAAGGTTCAGAGGGTCTTGAAGGCTCATATTTCTTCAAATTCTTTCTAAAATTTTTGTACTTCTTCAAAAATTTTCAAATTTTTTCAAATTTTCTTTTTATTAAAAAATGTTTAAGAATAAAAAAATTAATGAAAAACGTTTCAGGATTAAAAATTATCAGGATTCGAATGAAAATTTCTCTTGAAATTAATTTTTTTCTTTTAGTTTCATCTGGTAGAGTACTTTTTGCCCGGTCCAAATTTTCGGTGAAAAGTGCCTTTGTGAAATGAATGCTAATTTTTTGTTTTAGTTTTTTAATCAATTAATGTGTTTAAAAAATTCTTAGTTTTTTTGAAATTTAATAGGTTCATGAACCTTCATGAAGGTTTTAAATTTCTTAGTTTTGATTCTTCATAGTTCAAAACTGCTTTTTATTTTCATTTAAAAAAATAACTTTAAAGAAAAAGCTTTGATAAGATTGTATTAAATTTTTTATCGAGTTGAAAAAGTTCTTGATTTTTTTAATAAATTTATATTATTAAAAATGTACTTCGAATTTAAGTTTACTTAATTTTTTAAGTTTCTTTAAAAGAAATTTTTTTTTACTTTTTCATTAATATCATTAAAATTACATATTTTATTAATAAAAATCATTTTTCAAAGCTCAAAACAAATCCGTTTCCAAAGATTCGTATATTGATCGATTCTACATTTGAAAATGAACATTTTTAAAGAGAATTGTTTTAAATTTTTCTAAATACAATTGAGAGTAATAAAAACCAATAGTACTTTAAAATTTGCCAACAATTCATAAATATAAAGTCCATTTAATTGACTCTTTACAATAAATTATAATTCGTCAGTTTAATTCATGCAAATTTCTATGACTTTTGAATTGACAAGTCTATATAACAATCCAAAATGTGCTAACTATTGATTAAGTTTCTATATATATGTCATAGTAAATTTGTAAAATACGTAATTTTGTGAATTTCCTGGTCCATAAGGAAATTTCAAAAATTATTTTGAATAAAAAAAAGTTTTGATTTTTTACTAGGAAGTTTAAAGATTTACTAACGCATCAGTAGATTTGAAAAACTTCTTTGAAATTCCAGTAATTTACTACAAAATTTTTCATAAAGATATTAATTTAGTTAAAATTCAATGATAAAATAATAAAATTAAGAAAAAAATAGTTTTTAGATCTAAGAGCTCAGTAGGGTCATATTTCCGAAGAAATCTACACCGTGTAGATTTCTTTTGTCGAACTTGGGCCAAGTTCAAGGACAAAGAAAAATTATGCTGAATGCTTTATATTTTAACAATTTTGCGATAGTTAAAAATTGTTTAAGTTTTAATAGCATATGATAGTATTTCGAATTTTCCTTTTATTTTATTAAATTAATTAAAGTTTATAAAGTTTTACAAATTTCCTAAAATTAAAAAATAAATTTTAGTAATTTACTAAAAAAATTAAAAAATCAGTAAAAAACTAAAAATTTGATTATTTTTGGTATTTGACAAATTTACTGTTTTTTTAAGGAAATTTGTAAATTAACGTATTTTGCAAATTTACGCTAACATATATGCAATCGGCAATATTTTTGCAGACCTATACTTTTGAGTGTAGCAAAATTGTTAGACTTTTTAGCAATTTACGGAACAATTTAATTTGTTTTTAAATTTACTTTAATTAATTAAATAATGACCTAAGGTCAGCTGCTTTAAGGTAGAACGTCCTTCTTTCAGCAGATAGGAAAAGAAATATTTTTTGTTTTACTTGTTTTCATATTATCAGCTAAACTTGAAGGTTTTAATGTTATTTTTGACAAATTATTTATAAATTATAGCTACGGTTGTTGTGTTATTATAAATTCGAAAAAGAATTCAAAATATTAATTTTTGCATCAATTATTTAAATCCGATTTAGAAAAGTTTCTTTAAATTTATTATTTTTCGAAATAATTTATATTATAATAAAACCAAGATCTTTGTTTTTTAATTTAAAAAATATGAGAAATTAGTAAACATGAAAGGATTTTAAAAATGCTTTTCTATTTAACTGCCAACATTTCTTATCTATCTTGGTTTTGAATAACGTTAAAAATAATTGCTTTAGACAACAAAAAGCAACTTATTTAGTTTGTCTGGAGCTGAATATTCAAGAATTTTCAAATTAATTAACGTAAATATTCGAAGCAACATTCTATCATATTTTTAGTGACATGTCGTTATATAACGGATAATTATTTTCTAAATCGATATTTTCCATTTTTAGTCAGACATGTAGCTCTAAATGAAAAATAAATTTTTATAAAAATTTTTGAATTTTATCTATAAATTTAGGGACAAAAATTTATACCGTAATCATTCGATAGTTGTAACGGTACACAATCGAACTTTTTCCAAGTTGTAACACACACTTTTTTGAAGCTGAAGGATCAATCAGTTCATAGAAATAATACAATTGCCGGCTAAAAATCCAAAAGCCTAGACTCATTACATATTATTTAATTTTAAGTTGAGTTTTATTTCTTTATTCAGTGTGAATTACTGACTTTACTAGATTTTCCGTAAATTCATGTAAAATTACCGGAGTGAAAAATCCATTAATAATTGTAAATAAACCATATTTTACGAATTTACGTAAAATTTGGTAAAATCAGTAAATTGTATCATTATTGTAAAACAATCTTAGATCTGAAACAATCGATTTTGTATCTTTAGATGAAAATTAAGATTTGAATGTTATAAGAATATAAATTTTTGTCAGTTATTATCATTTAAGATTTTAAACATGTTCAATTTAATGTCAAAAAAAGACTTTAGGTAAGTCCTTTTTTTTAAAGATAATTTCAGCTTAAACAAAAACAAAATATTTTAATTTAAAGTTAATTATTAAACATAATTTAATTTTAATTTTAGAAAAAAAATTTTTTCTATATTTTAAAATTTAATTTTTTTATATTAGACTGCAGCTTAGCTATTTAGCATTTGTCTGCGATTTTACTAAAATCTTCTAATTTTACTAAATTTATATTATGTCTGTTCAAGAATGTCTTAGTTTTTTTGTGTTTTATTTTGTTTTGTTTTGTTTGATGCTTATTACATTCAATGATTAAGCAACATTTTTAAAATATAAAAATAAATTAGTTAAAAAAAAATTTTTTTTCAATCGTAAAAAAGCATGCTTTATCGATTTTTTTTTCTTTTCAAAATTCAAAAGCTGTCATTTCTTCTCATTTTGTTTATTTATTACTATTTTTTTATAAAGAAAATAATTCAATTTATAAGAACTTATTTTGAAAGAGTTGTTGGAAATGGGTGCTTCTGGCTTTGGATAATATATTTTAATAATATAAAATAGGAAATTAATTTAGCAGATGTGTATGCTAAAATTGTTTTATTTTTAGATCACAAAATGTTTACCGTATCTACTCAAAATTAAGAATAATTTGATTTTTTTCTCTTTTAAATTAAAGAAAAAGAACAACTTTTTTAGGTCTATTGCCTTATGTGAACACTTGTTCACTTATTAGGTGAATATAAAATATGTGAACAAAAGAATAAAAGTTTCTAAGATAATATTTATTTTCTAAAATAGGTGAAAACAAAATAAAAAAACACCAAATAAAAAAGGTGAACGCAAAAAATTTAGGTAAGTTAAAAAAGGGACTATAATATCTAATATGATTTTTTTTAAACATTATTAGTAGTAAAAACTTTTTAAACTTGAAGATCGGCGTTTATTAGACGATATATTTACATTATTTGTTTTTCATTCATTTTATCTATTTATTCAATTTATTAAAATTTTTGTTGGACCTTTTCCATATCTTCACCAATTTCATTTATAGATTTTTATCGGCGGAATCTGTTTAGAAACAATAATTTAAATACAGTGCTTCTCAAAAATATAAGACAATATCGTTTTTTTGCAATAAGTCGAAGGTTTAGGCAAAAATTAGTTGGATTAATGTTTTGATAAGCTCCCAAAAACTTTTTTTTTATTGTTATTAGACTGTTTTTAATAAGTCCATGAGTTAAAGCCGGAGATAGCTGTCATGATTGTAAAAAAGCAAGAAATTTAAAATAAACCTTAAAATTTTGATTAATTTTAATTTTTTCATAAGTTTAAGACATGCAGACATTTTAGCTCAAATAACTACGACATGCCAAAAATCCTATTTTTTTATGTTTTAGGCACTAAATTGATCATTTCTGAGCACTTTAGTTTTTTGATTTTTATTTTTTGAGCAACAAGTGGACTGCAAAGACATAATCGCCTTTTGGCGTAGACTTGAAGTTTTAAGCTAAAATTTTGGTCAAAACTTGGATTTACTTTTACGAATAAAATTTTTTAGATATATTAATGCTTAAACTTTGTTAAAAATAATTTTTGACTTTTTATAGGACATTCTTTCAATTAATTAGTAATTATTTTCAGGTATCTCTGATTAAAGTCGAAAATGAATTTTTTTCAAGTTTTTTTTTTAAAATTTTTATTAAATAACATTTTTATGCTGAAAAGTGCGGTTATTAAGACTCGGATAATTTTTTTTTACTTTTTCAAATAATTCTAAAATTTAAATTTATAAATTATATAAAAAGCCGATTCAAGCTTAGAAAGACTTCTGAGTTAAGGACATCGAATTTCAAACAAAAGCCTTCAATGAAACATTTAAATTTAGATATGAGTCATTTCTTTTAACGTAGTTTATCTATTTTCTAATGGAGTCAACTCAACATTAGAATTAGAATTCTCTTCCTCAATGATCATCACATCGAGGAAGAGAAAATCATTAAAAGTATATCCGAAAAAAATTCAAAATCGACCTCTTTTATATCAAGTAAAATATCAATACAAAAGTAAATTTCAAGCATGTTTTCTGTCCAGTTATATCACCGATCGATCAATTGTTAAATAAGCTTCATAACTTCGATTTTATGTCAATTATGTAACAGTATTAAATCACAAGCAAAAGTTTTTTTTACATGTTATTAAAAAAATATCGAATGAAAAAAAACAAGTCAAAGAGAAAATAACATCTAAAAACTTAATAATATTTTCATATTTCGTACCTTTTTCAATTTCATCAATAGCCTTTTTTTGTGGCGATATCAAAAGCTTTTCTCTACATCTTGAATATTCAAAAAAAGCGAGAAAACTGATAATTATTTTAATTTTTATGTCATAAGACCTACACTGTAAAAAATAAAAGCGACTTAGACACCATTTTTAGGCGCTACAACTAGACGTCATCTTGGAGAGTTTTCAAGACGCTTTTAGTAATCACTATTTTTAAAGCGCTTTTATTTAGTCATGTCTTTAAAAAACGTCTAAAATTAAAAGTGCCTAATTAAAAGCGACTAGTTTTAAATTTTTCATTACAAAATTTCGATTTTTTTTAAAACAAGACACTTTTTTAGCCGTTTTTTAGTTGGACACCTTTTTTTTTAAAAACGACTAAGTTTTTTGACGGCTAAAAAAAGCGTCTAGTTTTTTCAAAAAATTGTTAAAAAATTCAATTTTTAGACGCTTTTATTTTTTACAGTGTATATATACACTGTAAAAAATAAAAGACACCATTTTTAGGCGCTACAATTAGACGTCATCTTGGAGAGTTTTCAAGACGCTTTTAGTAGGCACCATTTTTAAGGCGATTTTTTTTAGTCATGTTTAAATAAAAGTGTCTAATTTAAAAGCGACTAAAAATTGGCGTCTAAAATAAAAGCGACTAAAACCTAAAGTTAGTTAAGTGAATTTAATTTAATTTTTTTTTGTAATTAAAAAGTCATTTATTTTTTTAAGCTGATTATTTTCCGTATTGCTTCAAATACAAGATCGTATAGTTATCTTTTAAACACCTTCTATTGAAATTTTATTTGGTAATAATAAATGACTTGAATAATAGAAAAAAGGGCTTTTATTTGGATCTTTTACGAAAGAAAAAAATTACGGTTATTTAAAATTTTATTTTATATGGGGATTAAAAATTAAAAAAAACTATATTTCAATCTATACATTTTTTGAATAGAAAAAATAAGCCTCGCGCATTTATTTGAGTTAACTTGCATTTGAGGAAATAGGGTAATATATTAGATAAATTTATTTATTACAAGGTCAGACCGTAACACCGGTCTCAAATAGAAGACCCGACCTAAAATACAAGATCCGGTCTTCTATTTGAGATAATACGGTACAAATAAAATCCTAACGATTTTATTCTAAATCTTTTTTTTTAAAAAAAAATTATTTTATCTTTTAAATTTTACTAAATTGTGATGAACTTTCTTAAAAAATGCTACCATTTTATAGTTTTTTTTTTAAACAAGCCCCTTTTTTTAGCCACTCTCTTTTATTTATTTTTGAAAGTGACTAATTTTAAAAGCGACTTAAAAAAAAAGCGTCTTAAATTTTTATAAAATCTAAAAAATTTATTTTTTAGACGTTTTTTTTTAGTCGCTTTTAAAACAAGCCACTTTTCTCTTAATTTTGACTCATAAGTGACTAATTTTGATAGCGGCTAAAAAAAACGTCTTAATTTAAGTAAATTCTTAAAAAAATTAAATTTTTAGGCGCTGTTATTTTTTAGACGCTTTTGAAAAGTGTCTAAGTCGCTTTTATTTTTTACAGTGTATTTATGAAATTAATGAAAAAGATTTTGTGAGTCTTATTTTTGTCATAAAATTTGATTGCCACAAATTCAAATGTCAGAATATCAAGAAAATTTAACATTGTAGCGATCGTAATTTTCTGCGGAGCACCGATTTTGTGTCATAAAATTATCACAAAATCGAAGGTCACTGTATTTATTATTTTTCGCTTCTATTACAACTAAGTTATTTCACAATTAATTGTTTCGACAAACATGCTGATATAACTGGGGTGTGACTGTAGATGCATCGGAAAATTTTCTGCGGTTGTTTACGCGAGTTTACGGTATGTGAAAACTGGCTCACATAACGTTAGAAAATGAATTAGAAAATAAAATGTTATTTCTTATATTTGAGTCATTTTTCGAAAAAAAAATCAATCGAAGAGTAAATACGGTAATATCGTCAAAAATATATCAATTTTCTAATCAACAAAAAATAAAAATCTATTTTTTGTTTCATTAAAACCTACTTAGAAGTCTAGATTTATATTTAATTCAAAATATTAAGAAATCCATAAATAAAAAACACTATAGAAAAAATTTGAATTTTTTCATAAGGGTCAGAACGACCCTTTAAGTTTGTAATTCATTATTAATATAATTTAAGTCAGGCAAATATTTATCTAAAAACCATATAGAAGTTTTTGAGATTAATCTCGATCATTTTTTATTCTAATAAATAAAAATTTAACTAACTAGGTCATAATAAAATAGCTTAACTCTAGGCAACCATCAAATTTTAGAAAATATATGATCATATTCTTATCTTTTTTGTTAATACTTTTAAACTAAAAAAGATTTGATTTATTTTTTTTTGTTGTTTTTGATGCAATAATTTTTTGACTTTACTTTTTTTTGTTAAATTATGCCAAATGACAAAAAAATTATGAATTGTCTTTGAAAAAAAAAAAAACTAAGAGCGAGTAGCATTTTAATTATGTATTCAAGGTCTGTATTATGTAATCAGGCTCTTTTAGACTTTTATATTTTAAACTATATTGTTAACAACAACAATAACAACTAAATAAATTTTTAAAATTATTTTTAAAAAAAATCAATTTTATTATAAATATTTAAGGGAAAACTCAAGTTTTATTTTTTGTTGTGTAATTAATATTTAGTTCTATTGTGGTAACGTTCAAGTTTTAATTACCTTTTATCCGATTTAAAAAATTTAATTATAAAAAGCTAAAATTAGAACACTTTGCGAAAATTTCAACGCTAATTATTTGCTTTCTTTATTTGAAAAAATCAAAATATACGAATAGAAGTTAGAGAAAATCTAAAAAAAAAATTACATCTCGCAAATATTTTTTAAAACAAAATGTAAAATCGATAATATTTTTTTATTTATTTCTTTTATTTTTCTAAATTAAGTACATGGTTATATCAAAATTTTTTATATTTTATCAAAGAGCCTTAGGTTATACGATATAAAACAAAAATTGACCAATTTTCTTAAGGCTAATAATTGAGTTAAAAATCAAGAGACAAGCTAGTTTAAATTCTTTAATTGTATATTAAATCAAGCATACAATTTAAGTATTTTTTAGTAAAAATAAAAGCATAATTTATTATATGCCTGGCAATTTTTAGATTTCAAAATTGTAATTGAACATGCCCCCTTTTTTTAATTACATAAGGATCATGCAGTTAATAAATGATTTCAAATTAAGATAAAAATATACATACTTTATTTTCTTGAGTTATATTTATTTATTTATTCAAAAAATTTTATTATATCGAAAGACTTAAAAAAAAAAAGAGAGAGAGAGAGAGAGAGAAAAAAAAAAGTTGTAATTTTTTTTCTAATATATTACCATGCTCGGTTAAAACTTGATTTAGTTTTCTTTTTTTTCTCTTTTTTACTTATCTCGTTTTTGCTCTTGAAATTTTTTTTCTTCTCAAAATTTAATAAATTATTAAAATTTTTGAATGATAAAGCAAAAGCTAAGCATTTTTTTTTTGCTCTTTTTTTTTTTTATTAAAGCTATTATAAAAGCATAAAGGGCTAAAATTTGTTTTAATTTTAGAGAAATAGAAAAAATAAAACTAAAAGTTAAATAAACTAAAAAAGAATGATACAAATCACACAAAATAGTACAAATTCAATGGGCTTTCCATTTTCTAATTTGGATCAAAATTGCCAAGATGGAAAGAAATTGGCTAAAGTGCCGTTTAATTTCGGTAAATGTAAAGTTTGCAAAGATAAGGCCACTGGTATTCATTATGGAATACCCTCGTGTGAGGGTTGCAAAGTACAATTTTTTTTTTTTGTCAAAAAGAAAAGAATTTAATTTATATCTTATAATTTATATCTTTTCTTCATTTCGACTATTAGGGATTTTTTAAGCGTAGTGTTGAAAAAAATGAAAAATATGTTTGTTATTTTGGTTTCAAGTGTGAAATTACGCCCAAGCAGAGAAAGAGGTGTAAGTTTTGTCGATGGAAGGCGTGTCTGGCGGCGGGTATGTCATTTGAAGGCATAAAAATGGGGCGTATACCTAAAATTGAAAAAGAAAGAGCTAGATTTTCAATTGATAGTAGTTCAAATGGTAAGCATTTTTACTTTTATTTTATTTAAATCTAAACAATAAGTTCTTTTAAAAATCAAAATCCCAGTAACTATTGATTGCAAGAGAAAAAAATGAATTATTTATGAATTGCATAATTTTTTTGAAATGAAAAATTCTATTACGAATTTAAAATCGAAAGATTATTTTTTTGTTGTTGCAATAATTTTTTAAACTATAGTGATTAGAATTTGATAGACCAGGAATAAGTGGTTAGGTCATCTTGACTTTTTTCTTTTGAAATTCTAATTAACATAAAAATAGTTAATTTATATTATTAGAATAAATTAAAAAAAAAAAACAGATTATAAAAATTTGCTGGACCATAAAAAACACTTATCTTGTCTAAAATTAATAAAAAAATTGTATTTTGATTGGGTATATGATTTATTTTTTCTCTCTTCAAAAGTGAAGGTCATTTAAAATGATTGAAAAAAATAGAATCGAAAATGTTTTCGAGTTTTCTTCCTGAATTATTTATATAATTATTCCAAAAGGGAAAGATTTATTTTGAAGACAAAACTAAAAGAATGAAAATTCATTTTAGATTTTTTTTTAAATTGCAAAAAAATTCAAAAAAAGTTGCAAAATCATTTTTAAGAAATTTATTTACAGGCTTACTTGAGCAATTTTTAAGCTTAAAATGAATACTTAAGTTTATCTATTTATTCAGGAGAATATTGTAGAACCTACTGATGTTGAAACTTTTAATCAACAACAGACTAATTTAGTTTCTTTTAAATGATATTGCAATTTTTTTTCAGAAAAAATTTACATTATATTTTGTTCACATTTTGCTGAACGACAAATGAATATATTTTAAAAAATCAAAATTATGTGAGGGGTTTGATGAATATTGTGTGAATGTTGGGTGAACGAATACAGTAAATTCTCTTTTATCCGAATTACGATATTCCAGAATTCACACGATTATCCAAATAATTCGAAACTTTTCAATTCAAAAACTATTTATTAATTCGAATTTTTCGTTTATTCGAACGAAATTTTTCATGTTCAGATCGAAAAGGATTGACTTGACGAATGATTTAAATTGAAAGAAAATATGCTACTAATGAGATTTAGTAATAGGACACTTCAAAGCCCTTTGTTCTTCAAAATATATTCCGCAAATGTTACACTCAACTGGGTCACGTTTACCGCTCAAATCTTTTTCAACTATTTCTTTTTTAATTCAATATTAGTTAATTTAGTTTACAAATTTTCAACTACTTTTTTTTTTTAACTATTCTCCAACAGTAATGCTATTATTAATTTCTTAATAATTTTTTGATGTGGTCTTCATATTATGTTTTCGAATTAAATTAAACCGGTAAATGAGATTTTAAATTATGTGAACATTTTTGTTTACCAATACGTGAACACTTCGCTTAACTGGTGATCATAAAATGATCACCTTTTAAGTTATTTTATACAATTCTAGTAAAAGTTTCTTGAAAAAAACACAATACCATTTTTGTCTAGAAGAACTGTTTAATTTTTTCTACAGATTCAAAGGATCTAATAAAAAAAATCCAATAAAAAAAAGCTTCTTGAATGATGAAACCCTGTATCTTTAATGATTTATTGAGTTTTTCTAGATTATTATAGTTCAAAGGTTCTACTTTATATCTCTCATAGTATAGGACGACTATAAAATCTTGATTTTTTTTGGATAGCTAATTTTTTTTCATTTATAAAATTTTTTAGAAGAAAATGATAATGATACTCCACGTGAAGATGCTAGTCCACCAATAAATTCGGATTCATCAAACAGTCAAATGGTTAGTCCAGTCTATTATTCTAATACTAATTCAACAGACCGAGAGTCTCAGATTGATACACAAGAACAGAACATTTCTTTTAATTTTTTCGAATCATCATCAAACTTTTTTAACTTTCAATCAATCTTAGACTCTGATTTGGAAAAGAATCGACTTATTTTTACTATTTTACGTGATCGTTGTTATCAATTATACATTCAATATACAGAAAAATATGAGAAACAATATGAAAAAGCATTGAGGGTAATAAATAAAATAGAAGGTAGTCTAGTAAATGAAAGCATTCCAAAAAAAGTATTATGGGAAAATTTTTTACAAGAAACTTTTGATCATAGTAAATCCTTGTATGCATATGCCAAGCAACTTCCGGGTTTCGATACTTTATGCTCAGATGATTTTCTCAAAATAATTAATTCAAATATATTTATAATGTTTGGCCTTCGAACACATAAGCTATTTATCGATGGTGAACACTATCTTATACACCCCAATAATGTACAATTCAATCGTAATAATATGTATAAAACTATTGGAATCGATCTTACCAATCGAGTTTTATACTATCACGCCAAATTAAGCTCATTAAATTTAACCAATCAAGAGATTTCTCTTCTAGTGCCTTTTATGCTTACATCGACAAGTAAAATAAAAAATTGTTTAATCAAAAACTTATTTTTTTATGTAATTAAATATATATATATTTTTTTAAAGAATCGGATTTTGTTGATCCAGATAATATTAAATATATGAATGAGTATTTTAAACAAGCTTTAACTTATGAATTTTCGTTGAACAAACGAACCTCTAGTTTTATCAGTCAGTTAGCTCAAGTAATTGTGCCACTATATTCTTTGATTTTTTAATTTTAATTTTAATCTTGATTTTTAGTATCTTAGCTTTACAGTTGAAATCAATGATATGGCTATGAATCTGAAATATGTTGATTCTTAGATACGAAAATTGTACACATTTTTTAAATTCATAGTTTATAAAGAAGAAATCCAATACCAATAAAGAAAAATGTACAGAAAACTATTAAGCAAATGAAAAAAATAAAAAAGTTATATTTATTTTCAAGAAAATTTATCGTTTATTTACCCAGTGTACTAGTTTTTTAATAAGAAAAATTAAAAGAAGAACTGAACTTATGGGATATGGAATTATATACATGTTGATGTTTAGATATTTTATGTTATTTCTTTTCTTTTTTTTATATTAATTTTTTGTTTTTCCATTTTTAATGTTGAAATTTAAGTAAATATTATTAAAATTTAAATTTTATTGTATTTTTTAAAAATAACTTAAATCCATAGATCCCCGAAAACTGTTTTTACTAAATGAAATTTTAAAAATTTTCTACTAAATGAATGATCTAAATCAATTTTAACTTAATACTAAATATAACATCCCAAATATAAAACCGCTCAAATTCCAATGAATTACCAATTATAGTCATAAGATTTTGCAACACAGCTCTTAAGTACTTAAAACTGCTCATAAACTTAAATAAAAATCTCTTGTCTTATTTCGTTAAAAAAAATTAAATAATTATTACTGTTAGATTTTATGGACTATTTATTTTTCGTTTCACTTATTTTCCATCAAAAGTTCTTGACAAAAAGTTAAAATTTCTTAATTTAAAAAAGCAATATTTTTTTGTCTAAGATTTCTAATTAGTGTTTATTTGGGTCATGACGACAATGTGCACAGTTGTTCACCGATTAGGCCAACATTTGGATCATGTCAACTTTGTGAACTTTTTGTTCACCAAATTCTTGGTGACTCAATTTGTGGAACAAAAATTCAATTTTGGTGTTCACAATAAAAATCGATTGACTAGGACAGCAAAAAATACTAAGATTCTTTGTTCACATAATTCTTAAAATCTTCACAAATTTTTTATTTTGTCCACGAAAAAATTTTTGCATAAAATTCAAATATGTTCACGTGGAATCGAGAATTTGGTGAATGTTCACCAAATCGGTGAACCAATGTGCACATTGTCGACATGACCCATTTATTTTTCTTAATATAAATAAGTTTACTTAAATTCCTAATGAAAAAATTATTTGAGAGAAATAAAACCGAAAAATTTTGACAAGTTCTTTTTTCCCAAATAATGGGAAATAATTGGGAAAATTTTACTCAGTTTTGGTAAAATTAGTAGTAGTAGTAGAAAACTGCAGTTTAGTGGAACTATACCAGCGCGTGACCGCGCTTAGTCCTAAATGGACCATAAGCAGTCGTTGCTCTTGTAAATCTCTCTTTAAAAATCTCGTCATCAATTCTGTTTTTGAAACTGTTCACTGAGGTCGCCAATACCGCGTCGCATGAAAAATTATTCCACATTGAAACCACTCTGTTGGTCAAAAAGTTAAATATATATGTACCCTTTTTTATTTACTTCCCTCACAAGCCTAAAGTCGTGCTTTCTTCGTAGGTTAAGAGATAAACTCTTTGAGTAATTAATTCCATTAATTAATTTTAAATTATCGAACTTATGAATGATTCTAAGCATTTGGATCAAAACACCTCTGGTTCTACGATAATCTAAGTTAATCAAACCCAGTTCTTTTAACCTTACTTCATATGGCTTATTCATTAGATGTTTTATTTGTGTTGTTGCACGTCTCTGAACTTTTTCAAGGATATTGATATTTTTTTTCGTTAAGGGATTCCAAACACAAACGGCGTTCTCTAGATGTGGTCTAACTAGAGAAGTATAAAGCAGTTTCATAATACGACTGTCTAGGTTCGAAAATGAATTCCTTATCATTCCTAAGACCATGTTTGCTTTAGCAGCTACCGTAGCACATTGTTTATCCCATTTAAAATCATTTGATATAATCACTCCTAGGTCACGCTCTTCCGTGGTTTCCTTTAACACAACTGCCTCATTCAAATTAGATATATAATATGCACCTTTATTTATTCTGTTTTTTCCTAAATACATAACTTTACATTTGGATAAGTTTAAATCAGTTGACCATGTTTTAGACCATTCAGAAAGTGTATTTAAATCTTCTTGAAGACCAACAGATCCAAAATCGGATGTGCTATCTAACAGCCCAATTCTCTGCAAATTGACACATAATATTGATCATTACAAATTATTTATTAAGAAACAAATAAATTGATAAAAAATTGGACAAAAAAGTAAAAATTTAGTAGTAATGAAAAACGAAGAAAAAAAATAAGATATTAAAAAAATGAAATTTCAAAAAGGTTTTTATGTACAATTTGGGTTGGTATAATTTTGATGGTCTTGTGCTCTAGGTTTGAATTGTATTTGTAATATTTACATTTTCCAGTTATGTTAGGCCCTTTTTCGTACACGATGTTGTTTAGGATTTGAGTAAAATCGCTGATATAGGCCGTCTCAGTAAAACTGTTTTATAGACATGTTTTTATATCTTTAGTGAAGGAGTTTTTTAACAACCTTTCAAAGAAATTTATATGCATTATTTTTTAGCCTAGTACATGTGTTAGTTAGGTTTTTTGTTTGTACAAATATCCTTTAAAGTATGGGTATTGTAATTTAGTATTTCTAAGGTTTTAAGTTTAGCTAGGGTCATTTGAGCTATTTTTGTTAGCGAAAATATTCTTATAATTTTATTTGGATTGAATTTTATTATTTTATATTCAAAAAAAAGGTTCGTTTAACTAAATTGATGCTCGAAACTAAAATCAAAAAGACTCCTTAAATAAATTTAAAATGCTCAAGGAGTAATGTACTCTCATGGCCCATTTTTTTTTAATTTTAAATTTTAATCGTTAAGCAAAACGCAAAATTACCTTACATATTAAATCAATGTCAATTAGTATAAATTTTGCTTTGAAGTTATTTTTTATTATTTAAAAAAAAACAAACTCTACTTTAATTTCTCATAAAGAGTTTTAAAACAATCAAATTTGAAAATTAGTAAGTTCCTTGAGTTCAATTCTGGTTTTTTCAAAGAAAAATAAATAAATTTTAAAATATTTTTTACTCGCTAAATTATTTAAGCTTTTATTAAAAAAATAATGTCAACAATATTAACAAATTTTTTTGAGTTCTACTTAAATTATTTAGTTTATTTAGTAAAAAATGCAAAAATTTAAGTTAGTTCCTATTTATTTGATTTGAAATATTTTCTATTATAGATATTTTTTATTTTTAATTTTATAATCTTTGATCAAAAAGCTCATATACTAAAATAATGTGACTATTTCGTAAAAATAGTTAAAGATGTGTTGTTTGTTATTAAATTAATTTTGAGAATTCATTGAAGTTTTGTCTCAAGTTATGATATGGAATCAGCTACAGGATAGGGATCCAAAGACTGTAAGAAGATGAAATAAATTTTATTACTATAATTCCTTTGCTGCTATACAGCATCAGAATTTTATAAAATTTTATAGCTGATATGGAAATAAACAGAGTTTTTCATTTGCTAAAAAAAATTAATAGAAATCAAGTTTTTAAAGTTCACTCTTGCTTATAAAAATTATCTACTTTTAGAATTTTAAAATAGTTAATAATCTTAAATGTTTTAAAAATTAAAATAGGTAAATAGGGGTAACACCATGAGGTCATTTAGTGTGAAATTTTTCGAACTTTCTAAAAATTTAGTTAATTTTATTAAGAAAATAAAATAAAAACAAAGTTCTTTTTTCTGATAAATTATTTTGTTTTATGTCCGACGTTTTGACAAGAGAAGTTGTCATTTTCAAGGATTACAATTTTTTTGCTCGATCTATTACTTATTAAATTGAAAACTTTTTATTTTACTTTGTTTAGCTGATATTCCTTTTCAGTTTTACTTTTGTTTGACAGAAAAATTTCAGTATGGAATTTTGTTTTTTTTTAATTTGCATCATTAGCCTTGCGTTTTTCACTTTTTTTGGTATCCACATGAAATTTCAAATGAAATGATTTACTGAGCACTTTTTTTGAGGTTTGTCTTGTTTTTTGCTTCTGGAATTGTTTAATTCGACTTTCGACATTTTTGTGCACCTATTTTTTTTTAAAAAGCACACCGGGTGTATTTTCAATTTGGAACTTTTCTATCAATCCAAGTTTTTACGTTATCTATTTCAGGACATGGCGATCTTAAAAATCGAAAAAAAAAAACTCGGACAAAATATTTTATACACAAAAAAATTAACTTTTTTGAAAAATCGATAAAACACCTCTAGGCACTCTTTGTTTATGATTCAACACCCAATTTTTTACTTCTGATTCTTAAAGAGAAAAAAAATGTCTACAAGTTTTTCGGATAAAAATTTTTATTATTTCGAAAAATTTGAAAAACAAGTTTTTTCCAAAAGAACAAGGCCTAATTTCGATTATATTAATGATTTAAATTCTAGATTCAAATAGGGTATTTTTAGTGCTGAATCTAAATTTGAGTTCGGAAATTTTATCTGATTGTTTAATTTCATGCGAAACTTCAATTTACTCAAATTTGCTTTTAAATCGATTAAGTTTTGACAAGATTAGTAAAACAAAAAAATTAAATGGAATCAGAATTTGGCATCGGTTTTTTGAAATTTTCGAAAATTTTTATATAAAAGTGTGGTAATATATTAGTCAGTCAAGAAGTAGATTGATAGAAAAGTCCCAAATAGAAAATACACCCGGTGTGCTTTTTAAAAAAATAGGGGGTGTGTTTTTCTAAGGATACCCAATATTTTGACATAGAAAAATTTGATCGATTTCTTCTGTGCACATATCATCAATGAATTCGTCCTCTCTTGAGAAAATATCTTCAATATATTCGTCATATTATTGGTCGTATGGTAAAATTAAATACTTGGTAAGATCAAAATAAGTTTTTAATTGATGTAAGCCTATGCAAGTCTTTTTCCTGTTCCGGAAGTATTTTGATATTAATTTAAAAAAATAAGATATGTATAATAGTTTAATTTTTTATTGGGTCCTACATGAAACAAAAAGTTTAAAGTTGGGTAAATGTTAAATTTGTGAAATGGGGAAAATGTACGGTGGGGGAAAAAATTGCAGGGAAATTGTTACTAAATCAGTCCAAGTGAAAGTGTTTTGGATAGCAAAAATTAGCAAAAATCACTAAAAAATTGAAATAAACTAAATTACGCTATTTGATTTTAACAACTTAAATTTTCTATAGAAACAGTCAATTTCTGAAATAAAACGTATTTAACTTATTTAAAGTTCGAAAGCTTTTCTAGATAGAGAAATCAAATTTTTTTCGATTTTAAATTTCAATTCATTAAACTGTGTGTTCAAATTTCTAAAATATATTTTGTAATTGTTTAAAAATCAGAATACGCAATAAAATGAGTTGAAATTTGAGTTGAGTTGAAATTGGAACAAACCTTGATTTTTTCTTCTTGAGTTTTAAAAAAGCTTAAGTAGACAAAATCAATCTAAATTAAAGAGAAATTTCAATATAAAAATGCATTTGATTAGTTGTTTAAAATACAGTCTATTTCCGATTTTTATCATCTCGTTTTAAAAGTTAAATTAGTTCAATATTTTGAAAAAAAAATTTTTATAAGAGGGAAAAGTGCGAAATTTTTAGCTACAGCAACAAACAACGTCTGAAACAGTTCTTAAGCTTTTTAAATGTCTTAAGGTGCTATTAAACAACATCTTATATAACCAGGCAGGCTTTTATAAATCTGCTTTAACAATATAAGTATATTTTAAAGGATAAAAAATATCTTTAAAACGTAAAAGACGCCTTTTTTTCATATTCTCTGAACATAGAAATTTATTTTGAACAAAATATCACTAAAAATATACCGTTAAATTGATTTTATTAATATAAATCAGGGAAGGGTAAGTTTACATATTGCCTTTTATAATAGCAAATGAAATTTGGGGAATCGCAAATAATATGAATGATGCGTTAAAGAGTAACGATTGATTATAAGGTAAACAATTAAAATTGCGTTATTTAGTTTATTTCAATTTTTTAGTGATTTTTGCTAAGTTTTGCTATCCAAAACACTTTTTTCTCACTCCAAATTTTTTTTTAATTAGTCACGCGTTGTCACATTTAGTCACGCTCAATTTATATTTTAGTCGAGTATAGTCACACATTGTCAATTTATTTTGTCTCGAATAGTCACATTTTGTCACGTTAAATAATTATTAGTCACGTCAAGACACGTTTCCTTCTTAATCCTTCTTAGTCACACCTTGTCACTCAAAGGGAATACGTTATCAATATTAGTCACGTAATATCTTGCTTACCCCATGGGATTCTATAATGACAAGACGTGACTTTATAATCCTTTTATGTTCCTTAACTGTCGGTTACTGGGACGCAATCACCCCTGTAGATTATATCACTACCTTCAAGAAGTAAAAATAAAATAACGAACTTCCTAAATAAAAGGTTGGGACAACGCAATATGGAAATTCCATGGTGACAATTTTTACCTTTATTAAAAAAAAAAGACTATTCCTGAATATTTTTGATTAAATCTTTTGATTTATTCATAATTTTGTGATTATGCGTTTTAGTGCTCGTCGAATTACTGAGTCAGTAATATTTTATTTCAAAATTTCTAAAATAAAATGATAAAACATCTGGTTATATAAGGTCCATTAAATTACCTGAGACAAATACAAATAATTCTGATTTATTTCACTTTTTTTTTTTTAAATCGTTTAAAAAAGTTTCATAATACAGAAAAATAAAGTAAATTAAATTTTTTTTCAATAAATATCAAAAAGATTATTATCTTATTATTTTTCACTGGCACAAATGATTTTTTTAACGATAATATTTCATTTTAATTAATTTAGAATCTAACTTAAGGTAACTTTTTTTGCTAAATGATTTTAAAAATGAAGTTAATATTCAGAAAGAGGATGAAATATTTTTTAAGTTTACATACAAAAAAAGAGTGAATCTCAAAATATTAAGCAAATGCTTTTCACCTAAACCTAAAAAATTACTTATACAATTGAATACATTTTGAAGCTTATTTTAAGCTCGTTAATTTGTAGGCGTTGAAATTTAGGTTGGCGTTTCAAAAGCACTAGCATAAAAAAATTATTAAATTATTCAACTAAATTTTGGGTTTTTAGATCTGACGTCAGATGAGAGGTCGCATCAATAACAATGAATGTAATTTCGCCTTAAAAATTGTGCAACAAGTTTATCAAACATGGAAGAAGTTAACAAAGATGGCGATAAATTTTGAAAAGAAAATAATCTTTTTTTTTAGTTTTTCTTTAAGGACTTTATATTCTGGCAAGGAATGGAATATCTTTATTTTTATTTGTTGATCAATTTTGCTCTGACCAAATTTTTGATTACTTAATGGTAAAATATTTGAATGCGACGGATCCAAGGCGAATTTTGAAAAATTAAACATTCTTTTGTGTGATCTCCAAGACAATTTGAAATAAACTATATTAAAATTCTACGCTAATAATCTCAAAATTCAGACAGTAATTTCATTTTTTTTTCCTTGATACTATTTTCTACTTTCTTAAAAAAAGTAAAATTAATTCGCAATGTCCTTAAGTGAGAAACATAAGTTTTTTTTTATATTATTTTTCAGTTACAAAAATTTCTTTTTAATTTAGTTTTAAAAAATTCAAGTCAATTTTTAGTTTCAAACTTTTAAGAGCCTTCTTTGATTTTAATTTGGCCTACTTTTAGACAGTAAAAAAAGGTACTTTTTTTTTTAATTTTAATAAAAATTTTTCAAATATTAGTAAGGTTCTAATCAAACAATCAAAAGAATGGCTTAGAAAAATAAAAACTAAATTTCAAATTTCAACAGCAAACAAAAAACTTTATCTCCAAGTTATATAATTCTCGATTTACTTTTTTTTTTTCTTATTTCAAAGATAATTTATGTTATTATGATAGAAATATAAATCATGTATATAGGCTCACGTGTTGATTGCGTGTGTGGACTAGTTTTATTGATTTTTTTTCCAAGATAAAATTGAGAAATTAAATTTCAAGTGAAAATAAATAAAATTTGAAATTTTTATGCAATTAAATTGAGAGAGAGAGAGCACTTAGGAAACATAATAAATTCTAAGCATAATTTGAAAGATTTTTTTTTTATGTACTTTG
>NTPY01000450.1:18349-28799 GCA_002922825.1 Brachionus calyciflorus | reverse complement strand
TTTTTTTCCAAGCTAAACCCATCAAGAATTTTTTTTTCCTTCAATCATAGGTTGATTCTTTTGGCCGAGGCATTTAGAAATATTATTTTTACGCTTCAATAATTAACCATTTAGATTAAAGCTTTCGATAATTCTTTTATTTTTATCTCCTCTCAAATTTACTTCATTTTTTATGTATCAGTCACGTTTTCCCCAAACAACGAAAAATAAAAACATTTGCATTATTTCTCGATTTAAATCAAAAATAAAGTAGAGAAAATTAAAATCAAAACTATGATATTTCATCAACAACAACAAAAGCTAAAATTATGCAATTCATAAATTTTAAAGAAATAATTTTTTTTTTCTAGAAAATTTAAAAATAAAAATTTTTTATTTGACTTAAATGAATCCAAGATGATGAATTCGAGTGAAGCATCAACTTGTCCGAGTGTACTAAGCGATCAGGCTTTTAGTCATATACTAGAAGATTATAAAAATTATAATTATTTGAAAAAGTTCAAAAAGGTTGAGCCAACTTATAATTTTGGTAAGTGTAATGTATGCAGTGATAGAGCAACTGGTATACATTATGGTGTACCATCATGTGAGGGTTGTAAAGGTTTTTTTAAGCGTAGTTTAGAGCGTAATGAAGAGTATGTTTGTTACTATGGATATAATTGTGAAATGACACCTAAACAGAGAAAAAGGTGTAAGTATTGTAGATGGCAAGCGTGTCTGCGTGGAGGTATGTCTTTGGATTCAGCTCGTATGGGTAGGATATCGAGAGATGAACGAGAAAAAATAATAAAAGAAAATAGAGAACAATCATCATCATCATCATCAGCGCCAGTTTCTCCAAGTGGCTCTAGTGAAAAGTCTAAACAAATTGAAAAATCAACAAAATTCTATAAATCACTGCTTAAATCGTTAAATATTCACACTGCTAATTATTTTCCTGATGTAGAAATAACAAACTTAACCCAAAATAATCTAGAAAATGGTCTTCTAATGCTTAGTTTACTAAGAGATAAATGCTATCAAATATTTTTAGAATACAATCATGAATTCAATAAAATACATTATGACAAAGCTTTGAGTTTATTAAATAGAATGGAGACTGATGATGGGGAAACTATTAAATGCAATAAAAATTTGACTGTTAAACAAATATGGGATTATTTTCTTCCAGCTTTGCAAAAAAATATCAATTCATCGATTGTTTATTTTAAGAATTTACCAGGTTTTAGTCAATTGAGTGATTATGATTTTAAGCGTTGTGTCATCGATAGAGTATTTATTGTAATTACACTAAGAGTTGCTAAATTGTACATCGATAAAGAATTTTATTTGTATCTGCATTTGGATGACGAGGTCTATTTTTCTAGGGAATTGATGGAAAAAGCTTATGGTTCAGAGTTAGCTAAGGATATCTTTGGATTTTTCGATCGATTTGCTGAGCTGAAATTGACTGATTATGAAATTTCAGTTCTCATTCCTGCTGTCGTTTCGAATTTGGGTAAAAAATTTTTATTTTTTTTATATTCAACATTTTAAATGGTGTTAGTCATTAAAATGCTTTAAAACATAGGATTTAGTTAAATTTTTATATATTTCGATAATTCACTGTTTTAAATGATCAAATCTAAAAAAAAAACGTTTTTTTTAAGCTATCGAAAATATTTATTTGTTGAAAAATTTCCGAAAATTCAAAACGTTTTTTTTTAAATTAATTTCAAGTGACGTAGTCGGTGCAAGGAGCGAAGTAATCAGCAACATCTACACCAAAATTTTGGGAGTAGGTGTAGGGTCTAAGTGTAGGCTACACCTACGTTTTAGAAGTAATACCAATATTTTTGGTGTATTACTCGGTTATTACTTTTTTACTAATAAAACACACAATTTTTTTGCTTTTTTGGCGTAAGTGTAGCTATCCTAAAACTACTCCCAAAATTTTGGTGTAGATACTGCTGGAAGTAACCGGCAAATATTTATTTATGAAAATAAATCAAAGTAAAATTTAAAATTCTGGGTTATATAAGCTTTTCGACTTGGAATTTGATTTTTTTAAAGTTTTTTTTTGTTGTAATTTTCTGTTCTTATTTTAGAATTAATAGTAAAAATCTTTTGAGAAAAATCATAATTCTGAAACAGCCTAATTATTGGTAAAATTTTAGTTGTAAGTAGGATGCTTACGGTATTAAATAGTTGCTGTGGAAAAAAGCTGAATTTTGAAATACTAAATGAATTCTACTTATTTTAAAAAAGACAATTTTTTCTTATTTTTAACTCAATTGGTCGAAAATAAAAATATTTAGGTGATTAGGCACTATTCTGAAAAAAATTGCGCAGTTAAAAATATCTTTTTTTTAATTTTACTGCACAGCTAAAGTTTTCTAGGTTGTTGCAAAAGCTTTTTTGAAAAAAATTGAACCCTTTCCTGTGTTAGCAAAATTTCTGACAAAAGCATCAGAATTTTGATTCGAAATATTTTAAAAATCTCAACCCTAAATGTTATTTTAGTCTAAGAAAAACATGAAAAAAAGAAAATAAATAAACAATTTTAATTTATTTTATTGTTGCAGATTCATATGATTCAGGAGATTTGTCCAATTTAAATTTATATTACAAGAAGCTGCTTTCATATGAGCTTAGCTTGAACAAGCGAAGTCCCGAATTTATCGATAAGCTAAAATTGGTAAGAAAATTTTTTAGCCAAATCATGAACATTATATTCTTAAGCTAAATCAATTTTTTATATTCAAGACTTATGATTTATTGTCAGATGTGTGTAAACGAAACCGTGATGTTGATGTAAAAATATAATTTTTTTTTTCTGAGAAAGATTCAAGTGTAAAATTGTAGTTCGAACGGTGAATACAAAAATCTCAGACGCTCAAATGAGAAACTCTTTATTATTTTTTTTTTTAAATAAATATATACATAGATATGGAGTGATTTAAAACTATCAAAATTTTAAATTTTTCACGTAATTTTAATTTCTATTTAATTTTTTTTTCTCAAGCAGAAATTGATAAAAAAAAAAATATTCGAATGTGATTTTGAGGATAAAAGCGTTTATTTTTAAATATATATTTTTTAAATGCTACTTAGGGAACATTTAGAAATTATTTATAAGAAAAAAAATGTATTCTTTTAATTCTTTTTAAATTTTTTTGTTAACTTGTTTAAACAAAATTAATATTAAGCCGATAAAAAAATCATGCTCAATACCTTAAATTTTTATTTTAGATAAAAACAAAAAATTTAATTTTCTTTAATTGTAGCCTTAATTAAGGGTGTTACTAAAACACGTACCTACATTATTTTTTGAAAAACGGGACCCTGTCATAGCGAGACTAAAAAAATCTGCTCAATTCCGACCGCTAATTTTATCCAAGCTGCCAGATGCTTAATTAATTTAAATACTTTAAAACAATCATAAACTAATTAGCTATCACTCTTCTAGGCTCAAATAAAATTTGTATATTTTGTTAGAAATATGAGAACTAATATGGCATGAAATATCACGTTTTACAAGCATGATTTCTTAAATAGAAACTTGGCTTGTTGAAAGCATTAGATTGTGCTTACAAACACGCATAAAATTTGTTAACAAAAAAATTATATTTGTAAAAGACTAAAGGCGTGTATCGAAAGTTATTAAAACGAGGGAGCAGACTTCAAAAAAAGAGTATAATAAAAATAAAACAAAAATTTATTATTTTTTCATTGTACAGATTATGAAATTGGCATAAGTATTTTATAAAATTAGCATAAAGTTATGAAGCCGAAAATGCACCCTCTATCTCTAATTGATGCTTCCAAATACGTATTCAGACTCTAATGCTTTTCAGGCATCCTTTTCTAATTTAAATTTCATTTGTCTTTAATTTCAAATTTTACAAAGAGGCGTTTCTTAAGTCATCAGAATTTAATGTTCAGAATAGTATATAATTTTTTGAAATAAAAAACTTCAATTTCCAAAGCAACTTTTATGATTAATAAAATTTTTTTTTTCTAATAGATTCCCCAAGTTTAAAAGCGTTTAATTATTATTGATTTATTTTGTTAACTATTTACAGGTAATTATAGAATTTTTTAATTATACCTAAATCGCGATACTTTTTTCTTTACATGGCACATTAGATTAAGAAATACCAAAACATCAGGTCATTATTTTCGCTTAATGAATGCTTTGAAGCTATTCACTGATTTTGCGTAGATTGCCTTTCTTGTAGCCTAATCATTTCAATAATTCAAAACTCTATTTTTTTATTTAAATTGGTATTGATAAGAAGCTTCTTTTAACAATATCTTTTACTAGTTTTCTATCGTGTTCTCTTCTTAAACTCTATTGATCAAAAATCAATACGCTCATTGTCATTAGTGACATGCAAAAAAATTGTAAATTAAGTTAGTATGATTTCACTCTTTGAAGCGTGAAAACATATCATGGTCGGTCCCCATGGTCGCGCTTAGGTTTTTGTTTATGAGGTAATCAAACATGTAAAAATCAATGGTCAAAATATCTAAGGGCGACCATAGGCCGATCCCTTTTAAATCACCAATAATAAATGAAAACTGCTTGAATTTTTGTTCTATTTTCTGTGACATGAAGTGGTTTAAGCTCATTAGTTATGAAAAATAACTTCTCTTTTATAAAATCAGTTAAATTAAAACAAGTTGATTCAGGAACATTTTTTATTTCAGAAAGCAGAAAGTTGATTAAACAAAATATTTGAACTTTTTACACGAAAATTTTCATTTCATCTTTTTTCATAGTTGTATCACTCTTATAATTAAACTAATTTTATCTATTTCGTCATCTTTTAATAAGCCGCTTTCTTGAAAAGATCTCTAAAGCGACGATTTCCAATAGGGGCAATAATACCTCTTTTTAAATAAATTCGATCGCATAAGTTTCTCTTGTTTCCATCCGACATAAAATCGTTTTGAAAAGTAAAGCCGAAGTACACGATACATGTTAAACAGCGTTATGTTCTGCAACATTTAAATTTTCTCCAATTGAAGAATTAAGAAAGTTTAAAATATTTTCGGTTTCCATGTTTGATTCGTCCAAATAAGTTGTTTGTGGTGAAACATTACTATTTTTTTTTGTTAAAATCAAAGTCGTTTTTGATAAAATGTTTTTCACAAATAATGTCATTTTAAATCAGGATTTTTGTAAAAGTGGTTCTTTAAGATCAAAACAATTTTATTATCTTTCATTTTAATTAGATTGTTTCCACCAATTTTATCACCCCTTCGATTACAAATACTACAAAATCTTTCTCTCAAATTTTTCAAAACCATTTTTTTGATTAAGTACGTTTTATTAACTATTTTTTCCTAACTATAAGAAATCAATTAACTAATGACTTTTTTCCAGTTTATTAACTTCCATACTTTATTTACTATTTAAAAATTTACTTTTCAATTTATTTACTTCAACTTTATTTACTTCTCAAAAAAAATTCAAAAAATTATTCAATTAATAACCACGCAATATTAAGTTAAAAAAAACTATTTAATTAATTAAGGTATTCAAAAAAGTGTCTAATGATATACCATCAATCATTAATTTATTGACATTTAATCTTATTTTTTCGTCTTTTCAATATCAATTTCTTCTTTTCGGGGGCCCTTCTCCATTTAACCTTCTTTCATAGGACACGGAGTACGTAGCATCGACAGAAAAATATCAATAAATTTAAAAAAATTTGGATGGGCATGCATTTTGTTAATTTTACTGTGAAACCCTTCCGAATGATTATTCGTCCGTGGTCCAATTGTCATAGCATGATTCCGAATTTCTAAACTGTAATTTCCATCAATCCAAGAAATAAGTAATTAATTCTAAAATCAAATTATCATGTGGACAAGTCTCGACTAATAACTGAAATGCTTCAATTACCATATTCAGTGGAACATAACATAAAGCCATCAAATTACTCAACCAGTTAGAATAAATTTCATTATGACAATAGGGTCTTTTAAATGCCAAATTAAGCATTTTCTAGTAATTTTTTATGAAAGTTAATAAAACGGAATTTTATTAAAAGTAAGAAAAAGCAAAAGTAAATTAAACAATAGTTATTCAAATTTTTTAGTTATTAAAAAAATAGTTAATAAACCGGAATGTACCCATTTTTATAAATTTCATAAAATTAACTTTTAAATTTTAATTTAAATTTTTTTTTCAAGATTATTGTAGTTTATAGCTCTTTGGTTTTAAGGTACTAAAAGCATTCAAAATTTTTTAAACAAATTAGATAAATATATTTTAAGAATCTTTATTCGATTTCATATGGCAACTTTTTTTTTAATGAAACATTTTTTTTTTCAAATTTTGAATTAGATTAGCCAAACAACTATTATTTAATAAAATTTAAATAATTAAAACCAAATACATTATTAGCGATTAATCTATAGCAAAGAACTAAATTTTAATGTGGTAAACCCAGTGACCAATTTAATTCTTTGAAATTGGGATAATCTCTGTAAATTTTGATTTGATATTTTTTCAAATATTTTTGTCTAAAATTTTTATTTAGAGAAGAATGAAACTTTTTGAAAAGCACAACTTAAGTATCTTTAATTTCAATCAAAATTAACTTTTTTTTTGAAAAAAATTTTTCTAAAATTTCCTTTGTTGAATTTTGACGTTAACATGACCATTGGTTTTTATTAAATTCGATTTTAGTTTGAAAAATTAAATGCATTAAAAATCAATAAATAAGGCTAATTTTTTTTTAAATTCTTATTCTAATTTTTTTTGGGCTATTTTGATATAAACTTAAAAATAAAAAAGCTTCATTAAAAAAAAAAGTTGCCATATCTCTACTTTCACTTTTTCATATTTTGCTAAAAAACTCAGACAATTTTTTTATTTTGAATTTTATTTTTAGATTAAATTAATTAACCTGATATTTGAAAAAAAAAAAGTTAATTTTCAAAAAAAAATTTAAATTTTTCTTCAAAAAAAACAAGTTTCCTTAGATTACGATCGGTATCATTTTTGACACGTCATTCATTTTTTCTACCTAAAAATTTAAATATATACAGTAAAACTTTGATTATACAGAATGAAAAATTTTTTTCACTTGTGTAAAATCAAATTTTATGTATAATCAAATCAACATAGTGACAAATTTCTATGTCTGAAATTGGTAAGAAAAAACAGAACTTTATTGACAAATTTTATAAAAACTAACACTAAAAATAATATTGTTAAATTAAGAAATGAATCTTCAAGATTGATTTTTGCATAAATTCTATCATCCATTTTAACAAATCTCTTAATTTTTTAACATTCAAGAGGAAATTTAGCAGTGATTAAAGACCCTAAAGTAAAGACAGTTTTTTAGTCAGGACCATTTTTTAAAATTCTATATAGTCAAATTTGTGTAAAACCAAATTGTGTATAATCAAATTTCTACTGTATAAGCTGTGCATTTTTTGTTAGACTTTTCATCTAAAAATAAATTGAGTTATTAAAATAATAAATCTCGAGTTTCTGAACGACAAGCAGCCCTTAAATCCCGGAAGGAATCGGAAAGTACAAAAAATGTTATGATATGATTAAAAAATTTTAAAAAAATTACCTTTTTTTGATTTTTGACTCTTTTTTATTTGAAATTAAAAAAACGTGTCAAAAAGACATCGTGGTAATCAAAGGTAAACAAAAATTTGATCATTTGAGTGTTAACCGGTGCCCAACAATGCTTGGCAGTTTTTTCGAATTAAAAAAAAAAGTTTTCGGATCTTGATAAAATTATGAAAAATTACTATCTTATACAGAATTTTGTTTGTTTATCGAAAATAATGGAATTAGAAAAAAATTTTTTTTTTTTAAATATGAACCATCCTCGTTTTTGCCCACAACCTAGACCCTAAATTGCCTTCGAATATTATGAAAGCCGCGACACCACTTTTCATATGTCATTTTGTAGGGAATAAAATCCTAATTAAAATGAGATATTGATCTTAATTTTATGATCATTTTTGAAAAAACCTCAAAATTTTCAAATTTTTTTAAATGAGAAATTTTCGAAAATTGCTATTTTTCTTAGTAAATTTTGATGTTTATTAGGTAATCACTTAAAATTTTGCACAGAAATTACCTTGAATCTAAGCTTTTAAATGACTGGCTCATGGAACCAAAAATATGAATTTTCAGTTTTTTTTTTAATTTTTTCGACTTTTGAAGGTGGTAGGAATCCGCGGATTTTATTTCAGATTTTTACTAATTATGGGACATTATCCAGTGTAGCATATTAAAGCCTAAATTATTAGCTTCAATTTGATACAATCCTTGATAGTTTTCAGAAAAAAAAATTACTGATAATTTTTAAAAAATTAATTTTTTAATTATTGTTTTTTAAATTAAAAAGTAACAATATGCAACCTTCTCTTCTTCTTTCGTCCTCACAATTTTATTAAAACTTTCACTGATTTTTAATAATTTCTAAAAAACTCTATAATTACATGAAATTTAAAAAAAAACTAAAAATAAATAAAAAGCGAATCATTCATTTTAAAAAATTTACTAATTATTTACTAAAAAATTTGGTAATTAAAATTTTAATAAATATATGATTAAACCCTGTTTTTTTTTCATAATCTTTGAGTTCCACCTTTTGTTTTAGAAGTTTCAATCTCAGCAATATTTTTATATTATTCCCTCTTCCTCTTCCAGAGCCCCTACCACTCTCTCTAATACTAACACTCACAACCAATTACACCAACACTACTTCTAACCTCAATACTACCTCTACCTCTGACTATCCCCTACCTCTGACTATCCCCTACCTCTTCCACGATTTTTATTTTGTGATTGATCATTTTTTCCCAAGTTTTCATCATCTGAATGCTCGTTTTCTGAATTGCTAACAGGAATGCTTGGAACAGGTTGGCTGTGAAATGTCCTTGAACCTCTTGTTATATTTTATTCTGCTTGCCTCTGAATGCGTTTGTACAGCTTTACACGCATCTCTTATGAAATTTGTAAATTTTTTAAATTAATGATGATATAGCATATTTGAAATATTAAATAAATACTAAGCTAATTTCCATAAGGAAATATTCACATAAGGAAATCGCATAAATAAATCGGATATTTTATTTTTTATTTTTTATCTAAATTTTCGAAAAATGACTTATATTTACATCTTTCAGTAGGGTTAAAAGTGCAATAAAATTTATTTTTAAAAATTAACTGTTCACGTAACTTTAAAATTGTTCACTTAATTCCTAAATTGTTCACATAAACTAATTTTTGGTCACATAAAAAAAAATTTTTCTTAAAAAAAAAAATATTGTTCACCTATACGTGAACAAAATATTATGTGAACAAATTGTTCACTTAACCTGTGAACAAGAATTGTTCACCTATTAGGTGACCAAACGTTCACATAACCCACTAGACCCAAAAATTTTACAAGCTGAGCTGAGGATGTAAATTTTGAGTTCACGTGGGTTCAAAATTGACTAGTCCCCATTAATCTAACAAGTAAAATTTGTTCGTCGGTTGTCACTAAATCGATGGTCTCAACTGGTGCGACCATTTCGACTGTCTCAACTGGTGTGACGTCATCTTCTTCCATTCTATTTTGTTCAGATTCTTCTTCGTCAAGCATCTCATTAACCTCATCTAATTCTTCAAAGTCAACATCATCAAATATTGCTGATAAATCATCTGGGTCAAATCCATCAATATCGTCTTCATCTAAAATATCGTCAACAATTTCGGTAATGACTTCATGTCTATTCAAAATCTGTGATAAAATATTTTGAAATGAATCAAAAGATGTTATATTTGACTTAACCAGTTGATAAATTTTACATATCCGGGTGATCTGAGATTATTGTTTACAATAAAAGTATGATCTCCGACCATATAGCAATCTGTCCAAAATTCATTGTACCGCCTTTTAAATGATCTAAACCACATAACATCAGCTGGTTGAAAAATGTTGGTTAGACGCAGTGGAATGTAAAAAAGTTCGGCCCTATTATTTTGACAATACTCTTTGGCTAGTTAGGTCAGGTGGCATTTAGCATTAGCTATTAACAAAATAAATCAGAAGTATCTGATACAAAGGGTTTTTTTTGTTAGAAAAAAAGTAAAAAGTTAATTTTTTTCTCTTTAATATAAGTTAAATTTTATTCATTCAAGAAAAATGATCGAAACCACAGAAATTTTCGATATTGTACATCAAAGAAAGTAATATATCCAACAATACTAATTATTTTAAAAATTACCTCATTTCTCGTTTTTTTTTACAAATAAAAGTACCGTAATATCTTGCAAACAAATGCATGCAATTAAAATCAAAATTTTAAGAATAAATGCGCCAAAAAAAGCTATTTTTAAAGCGATTGGAAAAACCCTAAAAATAATCAAAACATTGTTTGATACTGTTGATTAGGTTCTCTATTAGAATATATGGTAAAAAATTAAATAATA
>NTPY01000843.1:730063-747649 GCA_002922825.1 Brachionus calyciflorus | reverse complement strand
GAAATATTACTGGCAACAAGGCAAAGAGGAGTTCTATATGAAGACTGTTCAAGCTGACTGACTCTAGAGTTTTCAACAAAAACATCAACACAGTCCTTTACGAGATTAGTGATTAATTCATTTTTGTGAATTATACTGATTTTTATGTACTTAGTTTTTTTAATAATTTATTGACCCCTGTAGGAAATAAAATTTTTAAAAATAAAAAAAAAAAATTTTTTTTCTATTCTCTGACTTAATTACTTAAATACTTAATTACTTATCGCCTTTAGAATCTTATCGTAAAATTAAGTGAATATTTTTTTTGTGTCTGGTGTCGACTGTATCTACTTTATTTTCATCTAAGAAATTGAAAAACAAATTTAAAGGAGTGTCGTACCGTAAGTGGATTGAATGAATTTAAATGGTATGTTTTGCAAGACTTGAAGCTTAATAATAAGTCTTATGATAACTATTATTTAAGAAATAAGATTCTTCAACATTTTCTTGAATTTTCCATTTGAAATTTTTTATCATTTTATAAGATTCTCAGGCATCCAAATAAGATTATATCTTATATATTTTTTATAATTATGAGTGCTAAAAACTTTAAATAAAGAAAACTCAGCAAAGTCTTAAAACCTTATTTCCTTTTTAATTTTACCAAGACCCTATAAATATTTAACTTTTATGATATTATCAATCAAGCTTTTAAATTAGTCCTTTTATTTTTGGTTCGAATTTGTTAACGTCTGACTTGGTTGAAAATTTTTATTTTACCAAGACAGTCGACAAAAGTAGTTATAAGGGTCATTCAATTCGGTTTTATTATTTCAACTTTGAAATATAATTGAATTTAGTTTATTTTATAAATTTAATTTGCTTCAAGTTCTAGGTGAAATAATTTTTTTATAAACTTTAAAAATAAAGTAATTATAATTTTCTATAAGTTTTTTTTCACGACTCCACCCTATAACCTTAATGGTTAAATTTAAAAACTTTTCTTAAAACATTTTTATCAATTTGAAAATTCCTATCTTAATTACAAAGACAATTTAATTTTACGATAAGATTCTAAAGGCGATAATTATTTAAGTAATTAAGTCAGAGAATAGAAAAAAATTTTTTTTTTATATTTAAAAATTTTATTTCCTACAGGGGTCAATAAATTATTTAAAAAACTCAACATGTTACCAAGTATTTTCTTTAATCAAGCATGCTAAACATTTTTTGAAGTTATTGAAGAAAACTAAAAAAATGTTTAAAATTTTACGATGATGAGATTAGTAACAAAAAAAAAAAAAGGAAAACGAGGACTTAAAAATGTTTACTTAATATTTAAGTTACACTTTCAATATTAAAAATAAAAGAAGGCATGTTGTTTTAATTGGCTTAAGATAGAGAGAGATACGAGTTAAAAAATCAAATTCCGATCTATCGGAAAACATCAAATTGAATTAATCAAATTATTCACGATTGAAATCTTCGATATAAAGAATATAATAGATAGATAAATATCTAAATATAAATAAATAAAAAAAAACCTCTAGGAGAAAATATTCACTTGAAAACCAAGCCGACCGAAAATAAACAAAATTGTATCCTATTTCAGTTTTTTGTGTAAAGACAAAAAATACGAACAATTCTTATTTACTTAACTAATTCTTTTATTTTCTCTTGGGCCTTTTTTTCTTTACTCTCTTTTCAGTTTGATTCTAGATATGTGATTTTTTTTAGAAGTAGAAGAACAACAACAACAACAAAAAAGTTTGAATCCATGTCCAAACAATATCCTTCAATTTAAATCAAATCAAAATTGAGTAAATAACGACAACGAGTATAATATATAGATAAGAAAAGACCAGACTTTGAAAAAAAAAGTTTGTTGGTTTATTTTATAAATAAACATACATGTCTTTATCAAGTCTATTCGTATTAGAGTCAAAAACAATAAAATTGAGAAACGTTAGAGAAATAAACAAAATTGATATTTTGTGTCGAATTCTCTTTCTCTCTCTCTCTGTACATTCGATCGATTTTTATCATTTTAAACTTTATCTAATTTAACTATTTTTTTGTTTTTATTTAATTCAAACTTGTGGGAAATTATTAAGTAAAAAATAAATACTTTAAGTCAAACATTTAAAAGTTAAACTTCAAGTCAATTTTCTTTTTCTTGATTTTAGGCTATTTTTTTTTGATGTAGAATTTGTAAGTTATTTATTTTTTAATTTTTTTTATAAAAGTTAAATTTTTGTGTGTGTGGCCTCCAGCAAAGAAAATTCCAATAACAATAGCTAATTTGTAATTAATGGCGAAATAAAAAATAATACGTAAATGAATAGTTTAAGCGAATCAAATTAGCAGTCCGAGCAATAACAACAACAATAGTCAAAAAAAAAAACGAATTTTCAAAATTGTAAAAATATTGCGCCAAGTTGAGAAGGTCAATATTTATTGAATAGGAAATAAAAAAAAAACAAAAATTTTTCTCAATAATTTTTATTTTCATGAATCATCCATAATTCAAGTCATATTTAGACTGTTATAATTTCTCTCTCTCTCTCTCTTTTTTTTTTTATTTTCTTGTATAATTTTATTTTTAAAGTTACACATTATTTAAAATTAAAAAACAAATAAATAAAAAGCAAACATAGTCATTTTTATTTAATATTAGTAGTAGTAAGAGAAAAAGATCGTTAATCATTTTTTCTTTCTCTAAACTCTTCTCATCTTAGAATTTTCATCCTTGTTCTTTTTATAACTTTTATTTGTTTAGGCGAAAATTGCCTTCATTCAAAAGCATTTCATTAAGCAAAAAATTCACTACAACTAACACGATTATTTTCCGATAAACTTTTTAACGACATTTAAGGTTAAGTAGTTTTTTTTTCAATAAGAATAAAAGTGTTCCCCTGGACACACAATGCTTTAAAAAATAAGTTTTATAAATAAATAGAGGTTTAAAAGATATCAGTAACTGGTCATTAATTCGTTTATTTATTTATTCGAGATAATTTTAAACATTCAATTTTTTGGTCGAATTTGACTGCTTGGGGATTTAACGCCATTCAAAAAATTGGTAAATTCTTTTTGTTTAAATGAGGAATAATTAAATTAAAACAAGAATAAAAAACTAGTTAGGCATTTTGTGTTATTTCTTGTCTTTAATGTCAAAGTAGGGTTAAAGTTTACGTTTTTACTTTTTATCCAGATTTAAAAAATTTTCAGAAATTTTGGTCAAAAATATTTTTATTCGATTTTACACAACAAAAAAAAAAGATTAAGTTTTAAAAAATTAAATTTGTTTAGACACTTTATTTTGATAAATTTTAACTTTTTTATTTTTGTTTTGTAAACAAAAATTATTATCTGTCATGTCTTGAAAAGTTAAAATACAAAAAAAAAAGAAGCTAAATAATAAATAAATAAACATTTGTGATGAATAAAAATTATTGAAAATTCAAAATTTTTTGAATAGTAAATGACAATATTGAATGACTAAATAGTTCAAACAACATCTTAGTATAGGAACAAAAAAAAACAAAGAGAAAACTTTTAAAAAATTACCTTTAATTTACAAAATTTTAGAATTTTTTAAAAGGTTTTGTTAAAAGAAAACTTAAAGAATAAACCAAATTGGTAATTACAAACGAGATTAAATATAAAAAAATTTTTTTTTTAAATTTTAGATTTTTTTTTTAAAATTAAATAAAAAAAAAGGCAAAAAATTAATAATGTTCTGAAAAAAAGTTTTTTGTTTTTTTTGCCAAAACAAAAAGAAAAACTAAAGCATTCTTTCTTGTTATTATAAAATGAGCTCTAATGTAAATAACAATAATAATAATGAATTAGATAATAATATTGACGATGCCATTTACTATGCAAAATTGATTAATTTTGGAAAAAAATCAAATCAATTTTACCAACAACAACAACAACTAAATAACAAATCTATAAATAAAAAAATGAACATTTACGAAGACATAACCGACTTAACTAATTCGGATTTAGTTGTTAATTCAACTAATCAACAACAACAACAACAACAACCTCAACGAAGCCTTAAAACAAAACGTTTAGCATTAAACCAACAACAAAATAACAAGCAAAATCAAATGATAATAAACCAAATTTACAAAGATAATTTAAATAACATTTTAAATAAACAGCAACAACAACAACAACAACTTAAAGCAAATAATAACGAACAGCTTTTATTTAAGCTAATTAAAACAAATAGCTCAACATCAACATCACCTTGTTCAACATCTACTTCATCGACATCATCAACATCATCGACAACATCGTCTAAAATTACTAAAAAATCAACTACAACAAATTCATCACTTAGTAATTCACAATCGAGTACTTTACTCGTTAAAAAAAAGCCTTACACTCAACCTGATTTGAATACCTATTTACAATATTCACTAATTACAACACAAATACCTAAACAACATAAAAGTAGTGATGAGTCGAACGATGAGGATTGTCCAACACAGACTATACAAAAAAATTTTGATCTTTTAGTCCTTAAACCATCGAATACTAATAATAGTAATAAATTAGCACAAAATTCTAATTTACATGATTCAACTCTATTGACTCCTTTACATCATAATACAGCGCCAAAGACATTAAATAAGAAAATATCAATTGATAGTATATCATCGCCTACGCCTGTTCCATTTGATTCGTTTAATTATTTTAATAAACTGAATAAGAATTCAAATAGTCCCGCTGAGCAAAATCAGCAACAAGTAAATTCAGTCAAATCGGCATCGACGTCATATTTACTATCGAAGATATCTTCGTTAGCTAATTTAACATTGCCTAAAAATAGACCATCTATAACACCAACAAGCACGACGGCTAATTCGTCATCATCTAGTTCATCATCTGCACAACAATCACCAATAATGAATCAGCAAGGCTTAATGAATAATCTAGCTAATAAGACAACTAAATTTTTCAATAGAAAGTTAAGCCAACAAACACTCGAGTTGTCAACAACTCCACTAAGTTCAAATTCTTATCTAATTTTGTCATCTTCGTCTGTTAATTCAATAGATCAAGAGACACAATCGCCTAGTTTGACTATGGATTATTTAGATGAGAATAATTTGGATGATGTGTGTTGTGATGAGGAAGTTAATTGTCTAATTGGCCAACAGAATTTAGACTATAATGACTGTGCGAGTAGTAGTAAAATTGGTTATAAAACTGTTCAACGAATAAAGAACTTAAAATCGGCGTCTAGTTCTAGTTCGTCGACTAAATCGTCTATTTCGTCAAGTACGAATCATGTTAATGTGACGACTACAACGGCTACTACTAGTTCTAGACGACCTTTTAAAAAGAGAAGTCAAAGTATACATGCTAATTTAGATAATAAAATTTGGTTTTATAATCCTGTAAGTGTTTAAAATTTTCAGAAAACTTGGCTTAAAAAAGTTGCGTTTAAAAACTGTTACTTTCGCGTTTTTCAACGTTTTTTTGTGCTCAAAAAATCGGAGAAAAAATAAAATAATTTTCAAATAAAAAACCTTGAATAAACGATGTTCAAAGGATGGGGAATAAAACTATGCTAAAACATATTTTTTTACAGGCTTTATTGTCTTGGAGGTTATTAGCAATTTTCGCAAAATTTACATATTAATTTTGAAAAATAGTTTTGAAATAAAATTCGCCAAATTTTCTGAGTTTTTACTTAGAACGAAAACTTAAAATCGAAATTTTCTCCAAACTAAAAACTCAGAAAAAAAATAACTAAACTAAGGCTGAAATAACATAGGTAAAAATTAAACATGATCAAAAAAATTACGTCGATTTTAATTTTAAGCCTTGATTATCGATGAGTATATTTCAGATTAACCACTCAAAAATATAAGTCTGCAAAAATCCTGTAACAATGCAAAATTTGCTATCTGTAACATTTTTGCATAACAATATTTTTGGGTGTAGAAAAATTTTTACACTTTGTAGCCATTTACAAAATAACTTTATCACTTTCCGTTCAAAAGTTATTTGAATTTGCATGAATTGAAATGACGAATTGAAAATTAATGTACAGAGCCAATACTTCTTGAAGTTTCAAGCTCTTTAATTTGAGGCTTTAATGACTTTAAGGGTGTTCAACTTCTCTTTCCACAAAAAAGTTTCTATTCCACTTTTTTTAATATAACCTTGATTTTTTATTCTATAAAGCAATTTTTGAGAATTTTATCTTCATCATCTGCTAAGTATCCTTACTTTTAATGTCAATCATATTTGAGAAAATTTTTGGTTCAAAAAAAAGAAGCTTTATAAACTAGTGATAGAAAGAAATTAATCTCAAATATTTTTGCTTAGTTTAAAGAGAAACAAATTTTTCTCAACTTGGAAACTTTCAATCAAATCTTTGAATTTTTTTAACTTATTTTTAGGCTGAAGAATGTTGGTACATGACAGGTCCATTAAGCTCATTAAGCAAGTCGGATACAGCTAAGCAACAATTAGCTTCTTCATCATCGTCTTCATATTCCTCATCGAATTCTTTCTTAGACAATCTTGACTCAAATCATGTCAAAAAAATCAAACTAAATGATATACAAATAAAATATTTAACTCTAATAGAACTAAAATACTTGAAACAAATATGTTTTAATAAATCGCAAAAATATTTTGAACAATCATATGCACAACAACGAGACTCCACAAATAGCCAACAATCAAAAACATTTTGTATACCAAAAGATGAGAGTATGAAAACAATAAAAACTAAAAATATTCAATCGATGACCACTAGGAGTCGTTCAGTCGATTTTAAATTTTTCGAAGACATAAAAGAGAATTATTTTTTTAAAAAGTCCCAAAAAGAAAATGCCGAATTAGTATTTGGTCAAACATTGTACAAATGTATTTTAAACGATTTGAAAAAAAGTTCATCGACATCAAGAATGAACTCGTCTAAGCCCAAACAAAGTCTACCTTTAAGTGTCAATAAAAAATGGAAGTCAAATAATTCAAATTTAATAATAGCATCTAAATTTGATTTGAATATTCTAAATGGTATAAATCCAAATCCTAATCCAAAACAAAATATGGATAGTTTTTATTCGAAGCGTAATTCTGTTTTATTCGAAGCTCTTGACTTAAAAAATACGAATTTTAATAAAGTTATTCCCAATAATAATAATCCTCCTAATAATCAAAAAACATCTGAACCAACACAAAATTCTGTTCAATTTAACACAAACAATCAAAATTTGTCAATACGTAGTGAAGGTTTAGTGCCTAATATTGTCAAATCTTGCTGTAAACATATAAGTGAACATGGTATTGATGTAGTTGGCATATTTAGAATTGATTCTTCTAAGAAACGAATTAAAGAAGTATGATATCATTTAACATTAATTTTTCAATAAAAAAAATGAATCAAAAAATCGGGCTAGTTTTTTTTTTGGTGAAATTATTTTCATCAAAAAAAAAAGCTTTATTTTCATCCTAAAATTTTGAAAAACGCTTAAATTAATTTTTTGTTTAAATTATTAGCTTAAAGAAATGTACGACAGTGGTAAAGACGTTGTTCTTGGTGAATCGTTTAATACAAATGATGCAGCTTGTTTGCTTAAAGAATATTTGAGATCACTACCTGAGCCATTGCTTACAAGAGATTTATATTCGAGTTTTTTAGCTACAAATAGTAAATTTAATTTTTGAATTATTTTTTTTGAAAATTTTTAATTTTATCTTTTTTTCTATAAAGAAATAACTGATCGAAATTTGAGATTGGAAATTGTTCGTAATCTTATTTGTCTATTACCGGTTCCTAATAGAGACACACTCGAAGTATTGTTAAAATTATTAGACAAAATTCGCTCATATGCTGAGCCAATTAATGAGAATGATAAAATAATTGGCGGTAATAAAATGGACGCGTTTAATTTAGCCATGGTATTCGGTCCGAATTTGCTTAAAAAACATAAATTATCTCAGATATCACTTAATAGTAAAGCTAATGATATGACTAATGACAAATATAATATCATAGATGATATTGATTCAGTTATATCGGTTACTAAGTATTTAATTGAGAATCAAGATTTGATTTTTAGTGTAAGTTATACTAAACTTTATTCGTCTAATAAAACTTCAAGTTTAATTTTATAATTAATTATTTTAGATTGATTCAGCGCTCCACAATGAGCTTATACAAACTATCAATAATATAACTCCCAGTGAAGTAGAGCTTATTATGAATCGAAAGATCGTTTCTTCTATTGGGTAAGTTCTCTATAAATTTTACCATAACAATGAATAATTTGGAAAATAAAATCGAGAAAGAGAAGTTCCATTGAATCTATTTCAATAGGCTCAATTTAGCTTTTTTATTAACTTTAAATTGCTACCTTTTAATCCTTTGCGACACAAAAATATTTAAAAAAAGTTTAATGACTGGATTTATTACCAGCATAATGAAATATCTTAACACTGAAAGGATAGGCTAATTTTTTCAAAATTTGAAATTTTTTTCAAAACTCAATTAGGAATCAGTTATTTAATTGATGCTTTAAGTTCGCGTTTTTTAGATAACCAATGAAAAGTTTAAAAAATTTTTTAAAGAAAAATTTCAAATTAATTTTTCTTTTGTAGGGTTTCAATTTTGGATCCGAATCCATCCGGTTTACTATCAGAAAATAACAGTGAATTAGCAAATACGTATAGCTCATCGAACAATGCGCCACAAAAGCCAAGTCCTAGCGAAGAATCATCAACATCTGGTTCATACTGTTCATCTACAAATGAACTAGATAAATTAATCCAATCAAATTCGCTTAATTCTTTAAGTCATAACAATTTTAGCGAAAATGTTGATTTCATTGATAATGGAACATCAACTCGAAATCGAACATCCCGTACTAAATTGCACAAAATTTCAAATAATTTAGCTTATCAAAATGAAACAATTTGTTTTGTTAATTCTCCGTCTCATTCACCGCGTCCAGTTATTAATAAACCTAAAAGAATAAGTGAGCCTTATAAATATGGTGAAAATTTAAATGATAATTTTTATCAAAATAAACCGGTTATGCAAAATCAAGGCTCTTTATTACTTATGATTCAATCGAATCAAGGTAACAATCAAAGACCTAAACTAAGACAAACAGATTCAATTCTAAAAGAGAACAAAAGCGAACGCCTAATAATGTCCAAATCAATTCGAAGTTTATCGAATTTAAATTTGGAAAATAATCCGGAATTAAACTCAGATACACAGACCCATCGCATCAATTTAAACTCTTCGAAATTATGCTCGAAATTTTTTGATAAATCAAAATTTAACACTATCGGTGAACAAGAGACACTTGTTTAAGATTATTTTTTTTTTAATTGGAAATTTTATTTAATTTTTCAAATTATTTTGTTTTTGTAATTATTTATTTTTTGATAAATAAATTTAAAAACTAACCCCCCGAAAGCATAGACCGGCGTATTTTTCGGCCAAGTTATGAACCGTTTTTTTTTAAAAAAAACTTGGCCAAAAATTAATGAAAGTTGTTAGGAATTAAAATTCAAATGGGGTTTTTAAAAAAAAAATCTCGTCTTTTTCTACCTTTATTATTATTATTTAGTGACATTTACAAATCAATTTTGTATAAAGTAATAATTTCTTTTTTTTTTTTTTAAATAAGGTTAAACTATCAATTTTTTTGTAAGATTTTTTTTGTCTCATTCTCGTTTTGTATTTTTTCTCTTTTTTTTTGGTCGACAATTTTTTGTTAAAATTATAAATTTTTTTGTTTCTTAAAAAATATAATGTTTATAAAAAACTGGAAATCTTAACTTAAAAATACTTGATCGAACGTGCAAAAATTTTTTTTAAATAAATTTTCTGCTTTGGTGTTCAAAGGTTTTGAAATCCTCTTTTTTTTCGAAGAATTTTTTAACATTAATATTTAATATATAATTGTTTAAGTTAAATTCATCAAAATTTAAAAATGTTTCAAATAAAATTTTTTGTAATTATTTGTCGCTTTATTTATTAACTATAAATTTATATATTTCAATACATTAAGAAAATCGAAATTTTCATGCTTTATTTTGCTGTTTTTATACAGTATGTCTAGAAAATTTAGAACATGTCTGTTTTTTATTTTAATTTTCTAATTTATTTCCGCCGTTAATTTTTTCAAAGAATATTTTTTGTCTTCCAAGGTATGAAACAAATATATCGTTTTGTAGCTCTAGACCTCCTCTTCCTTATATGAAAGTTAGTTTTTGATACAATTATTAAGATCAATGAAAAACACCCAGGTTTTGTTTTTAAAAAAATTGGTGGGTGTTGTTATTTCAGGGGTCCCTCCAAATTTAGATTTTCTTTTAAACTCTCGAAGTTCTCGTCTCTGTACCGTATCATTACGTACCTGTCTCTTAACTTTTTATTTAAATAATTCCTTTTGTTAATCCCAATACTCGTTGCTGCTTTAATTATTAACTTTTGTTTGATATTTATCATTTATTAAAAAGTTCGTCAAAATAAAGAAAAAAAATTTCATCGCTTCAATCATAGATAACGTAATCGCTCGATTTTAACGACATGTCGTTAAAACCGAATACACAACTTTAGCGACATGTCGGTAAATATCGAACACGAATTTTCAAAATGACATAAAGACATCTCATTAAAGTCGAAAAACATCTTTTTTCGTTTGATTTAGAAATTTGCTGCTCGAATTAACGACATTTGTTAAACTCGAATACTCAACTTTATCCACATGCCAGTTTAAAATACTGGGTCTTGTCCAAATTGTGTTCAGTTGTTCACAAAAAATGTGATCTTTCTAAAGATGCTGGTTTGATGAACATAGTTGCTCACAAAATCAATGATCTTTCAGTTTGTAATCATTTATTAGATCACAAAAAATTACAGTCTTTTCACAAAAAAATATCTTATTTGACATTTTGTGGTTTTCTAAGAAAAATGTTTTTATTATCGAACCTCGTTAATCCGGCTTAATTGGTAGAGTGTTTTATTCCGCTTTATAGAAAATACCGGATCATTAACTTAAAATTATAGTGTATTAAATGTAAATTAGAAATAATGTCGGAAAAAAGAGACCCTCACTTAATTCTAAATCATATCAAACCAGCATCTTTAAAAAGATCACATTTTTTGTCAACACCTGAACACACTTTGGACAAGACCCAGTATTTTAAACTTGCATGTGATTAAAGTTGAGGACACGATCCAAAATACTGACATGTCGCTAAATGAAATTTTCTTTTTCCTTATCGAAATCGATACAAAATTTGAATTTTCAAGCTGTAATTTAAAAAAAAATATTTGCAATGACGAATACAGTAAACCAAAGTAAGGACTAAATTTAAAAAAATTATCGACATGTCGTTAAGATCGAAAATTTATATTACATGATGGATAAAAATTTAGATACAGTACTAGTTTTTTATTGCGTAAAAAATGTCAAAATAAAGTAAAAAATATAACATAAATATGTTAATGAAAACTGCAAAAAATAAATCAATCAAATTATTGGATTTTATTTTGATTTATGTCAAAAACGGATTCTTTTATTTGCATTTTTTTTAGACTTTTAAAAAAAGAAGAAAAATAAAAATTTGTGTGCCATTATTTTATTAAAAAAACTTTCTATTTTAGAATTTAAGATTCTTATGGGAAATTAAATTGTGTAATTTCAGTTTATTTTTTTTTATTTCTTTTAAATATCGAAACTTTTGCTTTTTTCTGTTTTTTAATTTTTTGCATATTGATTAATTTAGTATAAAATATTAATTAAACTTTCCAGATATGGTTTCTAGGTGAAAACACTGAGCTAATTTTCTTTTTTTAAGTCTGCACAGTATTTTTCAAAACATAAACAGCAATTTTGGTATTGTAATTATCAAACAAATTTCCATTTACATATTATTTGAGTTAATATTTTCTTTAGTCTAACAAAAAACAAACAAATTTCCAATAATTTTTTAAAAGCTTTTAATTTTGTTTATTTATAGAGTTTTTTTTCCAGAACAAATATATTCTAGTTAAAGTATTTTGAATCCTTGATTTTAATTTTGAATAATTAATAATTTAAAGTCTTATTAGTTTTAAACAGCAAGGAAATTTATCTAAAATTAAAAAAGTAATTTAAACTCTTATCTTGTGAAGTTTAAAAAAAAGTATCTTTTAACATATTTATTTTGATGATTTATTGCTAACTTATTTATTAATCTATTAAGTAAGTCGTTTGCCATCATTTCAATTGGAAACCAAATAAAAAAATTTTGATTTAAGGAGTCCAAAATAAATAAATCTTAGCAGCTTTTATTTCTATTCCTTTCCTTTGACACTAAAAGTTCAAGTAGATATGTGTCTTAGCATTTTTCTCTCATAAATTTCTCTAGAGAAAGCCGAGGGTTTGTCATTTAACCAATCACTTTCTTTTTTACAAACGATTTGTTTAAAATTTGAGCATTTTTCCTTGAAAATTTAATGAAATCGATAATTCGGGGATCTTTCAATTTCTAACTTTACTTAGCATTTTGAAAAACCTCGCCTATTCTTATAGAGAAAAACTTATTCTCCAAAATTAATTGGTTTGTGTCTTATTTTATTATAGAATTGACGAGTATTAAGGTCTCAAAAACCACTAAAAACTAAAAAAAGTTTATTTTATTTTTTTTATTTATTGAATAGAATTAACCTCCAAATTTGGAGAAGCAAATATAAAATTAAAGTAAATTAAATTAAAGTAGCGTTTCGACGGCCACGAGCTAGGTTAGTTAGGTGTTTTACTCAATATAACACCAGGAGATAATTTGGGAACTCATTTGAATTTTTTTGACTCGCACAGGATTTGTACTCTCGAACTTCTGACGCCCATGACGGTACCAACTGAGCTATCCTAAAAAAAGTTTATGATTTTGTGCATTTAACTTTGAATTGATTTTATTAACTTGTATTTTAATGTCATTAATTTAAAAATGCTTATATTTTTATTTCTCAAAATTTTTCACCAAAGTTTAGGGTTTTTGCTTAAATTCAATCTAAACAAAAAGATCTAGGTGGAAAAAAAATTAATTGATTATTTGAACTGCTTCATTTATAAAATGATAATTTAGAGAAATTTTTGCAGTTTTGTTTTTAAAATAAATCTTAGTATTAGGTTAAATTCTAAGATTTCTGCATAATAAAGAATGAATTTTGCCTAAGTTCTATATTTTCTTGTTTATTTTTTTTTGTTTACAAATGGTAAACCCGATATCAAATTTTATAATTTGAAATGAACAAGATAATTTCGTTTTAAGCAATAATTTTAAGAATACTTTCTTCCAGAAAAAGTAAGCCAATAATTTTTTCTTAATAAACTTATTTTTAAGTGTTTTTCAACAAATTTTCTAAAGATATCTTTTTGCTTCAGAAATTTTTGTTTATCAGTAAATGATCGAATAATATTAAAATAAGTTAATTTTAATAATTTGTAAAATCAATAGCATCGTATATTTGCAATTGCAGCATAATAAAATAAATTTGAATTCAAGTGTTATTAAGCTCAAGGATAAATAATAATCTTAATAATATACCATTAAAAATTTTATCGTAAAAAAAAAGGTAAAAAATGCCTATCTAATTTCTAAGGAATTAATTTTAAAAGCATATAATTTTTTTTGAAATTACTTTTTGCTTTTTTTTTATTTTAGATATTCAAAATGTTATTGAGTAATCAAATATTTGAAAACGAAAGAAAAACTATTCTAATATGCATCTATTGAATTTTATTGATAAATAAAAATTTCTCATCGCTTAATTATGAACAAATCAAGTAATGAAATCAGGAGTCTAAATAGTTTTCTAGGTCCTGGGGTGTCAGCTTTTGATTCCGAATTAAATGAATTTAATGAATCAAGGTTTGAAATTTTTAAAAAATTTTCTAAATCGAAATTTTACTTTTCTAAAAATCTTTATCAATGAATTACCAATTATAAATTCTATTTGGTTTAATTGGATCGATATTTGTTTTAATAAAACTAATAAAATTCTGACTAATAAGTTATTTTTTTACTAAAAGAGTACAGGTTGAATATTTTTCAAATGAAAAATCTCTCACTGAACGGTTGAGGCTTTATTTCATTCAAAATCAAAAATCAAGTAATTTTTGGTGTTGATATTTTTTTTCAAAGTCGACTAATAAATTACTTAAGGCTTAAGAATCCGAGTTATCAATTTTATTATTAAAATATTAACATGTGTTCTTTATGTTGCTCGTGTATATCAAGATAATCCCTTCAATCAAAAGTAAATATTTAATTTTTTATTAGACAGAAAAAATATTTAAAAAAAAATCCAATTTAAAGCTATCAACTCCCGCACCCAAAGCTACCTATTACATTTAGGTAATTGAAATTTTTTAAAATAAAATTTACTAATTAATTCCTAATTTAATATGTTCTAATGTTCTAGTGCGCAGTGTTGGAATTCAAGTGAAAAAAAATCCGCAGAAGAATTTCGTGTTAATCCTTGTATAAACTGGTAATTTTTTTTCTTCATAATTCAAAATATTTTGTAACAATATATTTTTGTACCAAAGGGATGCTATTTTTTATATAAATACACATAGTGGATTATGGGTTGCCCAAGTTATTCTTGCTGTTCTGAGTTATTCACAAACTCTGTTGATGACATACCTCAACTACAAGGTGAGATTACCTATAAATATAGTGCTATATCGCATAGCTTCTTATATAACCACATATTTTCAATGCCGATTTAACAACAAAATACAGTACTTTTTTTTTTTAAATGCAGAATTCGAATTTATAATCTAAAATAATTGGAATCTCTTTAAAAAAATCTAATAAAAATTTGAAATATCCAAAAAATTGTCAAAAAATTTCCATTCAACTGGATTTTTTTGCCAATCAAATTTATTTAGTCTTGACTGCTTCTTAAAATAAATCAATAACTAAATGGCAAGATTTTTTTTCTATTTTAATTTTTTTAAAAAAAATTGCATAATTATATTTCAAAATTTAACATGAGAATGAATTGTAAAAAAATTAAATTACGCAATTAAAAAATTTTGAAAATGTAAAATAGAAAAAAAATCTTGCCAAATACTATTAAAATTATTAATCCTGAAACTATAGTTAATCCAAATTAAATTGATACTCCCAGGGTTAGGTGAATGCTATTTATTTTTGAATGGATATTTAAAAGCTAATAAATAAAAACTAAAAATATTAAAAAACGAATAATTTTTTCACTTAATTTTAATTAATCCTTGCTCTTAGACCCAATAGTTTAACTTTTTTTATATTCTATTTGCCAAATATGTTTATTCAATATTAACTAATTTTAATAATTCAATATATTCGCTTAAAGATATATCTAAATTGATAAAAAACTTTAAACTTTTTTCAAGGGTAATATTCTCCAGAGCTTGTATCAATTGACTTTTATTTTGGATACTTTAACCTCATTTTCATTAATAATAACGGTAAAATTTATTAAAATACACATTTTATTTCGAAAAATTCATCTAAATGCTTAATTTAGATAAGTTGGCCACCAATTCGATATGTTTATATACCAATATTTTTAAACTGTTGGCTTGCCAAACGTCAATTGGAGAACATGTTTAATGACTTACATAGAGCCATTGATAAATCAAATTCAGTTTTATCTCAGAGACTAATGGTTTTAGCAGCTACATTAACTTGTTTAATATTTACAGGGTAATCATTTTAAAATAAACAAAATTTTTTGCTAAATATAATGTTTTTCTTTTTAAGAACTTGTGCAATACAACATATTCAAAGAGGAGGTAATAAACATTTTGGATTATTCGAATCATTTTGGTATATAGTTGTAACATTTTCAACTGTTGGCTATGGTGATATATATCCAGATATATGGCCTTCACAATTGTTTATGATTGGTCTTATTATTAACGCTTTGGTAGTCCTACCATCTCAGTTTGAACAATTGGCTTTGATTTATATGGAAAAACAAAAACGAGGAAATTATTATTCGCGTCAAAGAGCTGAAAGTGAACGCCATGTTGTTGTTTGTACATCAACTGTAAATGCAAATTTAATTATGGATTTTTTAAATGAATTTTACGCTCATCCAATGCTACAAAATTTTTATGTTGTTTTACTTTCACCGAGTGATTTGGATCCGAGTTTAGCAATGATTTTCCAAGTACCACTATGGTCTCAACGAGTTATCTACATTCAGGGATCCGCTTTGAATAATTCTGATTTAAATAGAGCTCAAGTTGAATATGCAGAGGCATGTTTTTTAATGGCAGCCAGAAATTATCAAGATCGACAAACAGCTGATCAACGCACTATTTTAAGATCTTGGGCTATTAGGGACTATGCGCCACATTGTGTTCAATATGTACATTTATTAAAACCTGAGAATAAAATTCATGTACAGCATGCAAGTATTAATTTATCCATACTTTGCACTAAAAACATAAAAATTATCAAATAAATCTTTCTTCTTTAGGATATGTTGTATGTGAAGATGAATTCAAATATGCTTTATTAGCTAATAATTGTTTATGTCCTGGTTTGTCCACTTTTGTTACTTTATTACTACATACTTCAAGAGGAAGGTATGAAATTTTTTTTAATTATGATCCGAGATGGAAATTAATTTTTATTAAATTAATATTTTATGGCTTGTTAATTTTGAATCACTAATTATTATTTAACTATCACCAATTTTACTTATATTTTTTAATTTAATTTTGCATACAGCACTTCGATCGATTTGCGACAAAGCCAGACGCGAACGGCCGAGTCCGTCCGGCATTAGATACGATACGTTCGCAATACGGCTAATAAAACTGAGTAAAATTCTTTCCTTTTTCTTAAAAAAAAAAAATTTTTTGGGCACTTTATTTTTTCATCAATATTTTAAGAAATTTTATATAAATTAAGAAATATAAATGCAAATTAGAAATCTTTGATAAAAAAATATTTGTTGAAAGAATTCAGAAATTTTATTTTTTGGCCTAGAATTTTTGGTGTTAAATTCGAAATTATAGTGATAAAATAATAAATAGCCATATTTTATTTCTTAAGGAAGCATTCAGATAAAAGAAAATATTATTTAAAACATAAATTATTTGGGGCTAGATAAGAGATTTTTTTCTAAATTTCAGACATAGATCGAAACAATTAAATAAGATTCAAGGACCCTAATAAAGTACCCTTTACTCCGATTCTAATTCTATTTTATTTTTGCTGAACTAAACTTTTCAAATGATTTAAAATAAATCCAAGCTTAATTCTCCATAAAAAAATAAAGTATTCTAATAAAGCCAATATTTTGAATATTATGTATTGGGAAAGCAAATTCGCATTTTAAGTAGGGTTGTTAAAAAGGCCATTTCGAAACTAATTCTAAAAGTTAGAAATTTTACGAAAAAATGCCTTTATCTAAAATTTATGGCTATTACTAAAACGCAGATCTCTGTTTTTTTTGAAAAAACTGACCACTATTTTTTTCTCCAACAAAATTTTATACCAACTCCGGTCGGTCAAAAGTCTGTAGAGAATTTTGAGAGCTTTCAGAAAAAATTATTTTCA
>NTPY01000843.1:716776-727274 GCA_002922825.1 Brachionus calyciflorus | reverse complement strand
TCATTTTTTTTAGTCCATAGTTCGCTAAGGTAACATATAGATGAATTTTCTACAAGAAATTTACAATATTATTACCTAAGAACATTAAGATAAAAGTGTTTCTTAATTAAAATAAAATGTTTATATTTATCTGTGATAAGGAGTTATTAACTAACCTAGAAAAAGTGAATGTTAAAGACGATCTAGTAAGTGAGATATATGAAATAACTGGCATACTAGAACTTGCTACCTGTGTGACAACCTTAGAAGCATGTGGTTTCAAGAAATATTCAATCCACGATACTTTTAGATGTGAGAAAGAAGGGGATCAAGTAGTCAATTTAAGAAAAATTTTCTACTTAAGAGATCGAAAGTCTATTTCAAAAAGTTTATTCGAGGTTTTGAAATTTTGACTCATTAATCCAAAAATTAAATTTTTACCTATTTATTTTTATACACAATTATTAATTTTTCTTTTATTCTCTTATTTTTGTTGTCAAATTTTTTTTTAAAGAATATGTACAATTTAAAAAAAAGTCTTTTTTCACTGAGCACACTTTTTTATGGTGTGCTTTATAATTGGTCGAGAAGGCCGTCCTGTAAATAAATAAGTAAATAAAATTTATCTGTGATAAAAATTACTTGATTAAATTTTTAAAATTAATGAAAGATGAGAAAAAAATTTTGCCCCAAGTGAGGATCGAACTCACGACCTCCAGATTACTCATTTAGAGTTTATTCAGATTATGAGACTGACGCGCTACCGACTGCGCTATTGAGGCTTATTTTAATTCCTGTTTTTAGGGCGAATAAAAAGATATAAAGATTTATTTTCATTTGAATTAAAATTATAAAAAAAGCGTCACTTTTATGATTATAGTAAATTCGAAACAGCAAATTTTACGTAAATTAGGCGAAGGAAAATAATTTATGCTCATGAACATTTGGAAAAATAAAATTTTATTTAATTTAAATTTTCAATCAAATTTTTACAAAATTATGAAAAAAATGCACAATTTGATAATCAAGATCAAAACTTTGAAATAATATTGCAATTTTTGATACAAATTTGTATCATAATAATATGAATTTAAAATCATTTAGAAAGATTATTTTTCGAATGAAAATTCGAGTTAGGTTACTTTTTCCCTACCCAGATTCCCTAGGTAGGAAAAAAGTAACTTTATTTAACCCAAGAATTATTTCTAAATAAGGGAACATTTATAGGAGATGAAAAATTGAAACCACAATTTAAAATATCTTTAAGCAAAAAAAAGCGGATAAAAAATTTGTTTTAATATATTGAATCATTAATTGGTCATTAAATTATGACCAGGTAAATTTTTTCGTGACCATTAGATTTTTTACCTGGTCACAGAATTACTTGGTCATGAAATTTCATGATCATTGGTCACGTGTTAGGGTATTTCTATTGTAGTTTATGGCTTTTTCAAAAATCTCGTGATTGTGTCTGAAAGGATTAAGGAATTTTGAAAAAAAAAACGTAAATTATTTAATAAATTCCAGATTTTTGTTCGTATTTTTTGAGAGAAATTATTTCGAATTTTATAACGCCTTCTGACGTCATCAAACGACATTTTACAAAAAAACAAAGAAGAAGAACAGTGGTTAGATGCTATTAGATGACGTTAGATAACGTTAAATGGCGACTGTTACAAGTCAACCGCCATCAATTTAAAAATACTTATTTACAAATGGGGTGCAGGACTTTTTTCTCTACCAAAAAAAAGGATTTTTTTCTCTAGAGAAAAAAATACAGTTTTTTTTGAGACTGAAAAAAAGGACTTTTTTCTCTAGAGAAAAAAATACAGTTTAACGCGAGACTAAAAAATAATACTTTTTTCTCTAAAGAGAAAAAAATACTCTTTATTTTATTTACAATTAAAAACAGTTTAATTAAAAAATTTTAAATAAAATATTTATCAAATGGCTACTTCGATGTTAAAATTTGAATATATTCAAAGTAATCATTTCAAACAAGAGGATGAATGCGAGGAAAATAAGCAAAAAAAAGGATTCGAAGTTTTATCTGATGGATTCATATACGTTAAAAAGAAAAGTAATAAAGATTCCAATTATTGGAAGTGCAAACACCCTAAATGTTTAATTTATAAATGCCTTACTTTGACGATTAATTTTAATAATGAAATTGTTGGCGTTTCTAATGTTTCTCATTCAATTGTTGAAAAAAATGAGTCGATTCCCGAAAAAGACTGGCATTTCCCATTAAATGAGAATCAAATAAAAACTTTGCGTTTCTTAAAAAAAGTCAAGGAAAGGTGTTCAAATGAAGAAATGGGTCCGGCTAAAGTTTTTGAGGATGAGCAAAACAAATTATTCAGGACACTTTTGACATCGTGTGATAAAGATGAAGTAGCTTCATTGATACCTCAATTTCAAAGTCTAAAACATGGTCTTCAAAAGCGTAGAAATAGGACTCATGAGCAATATTGTAGAAATTGTAATCTAAAATAAAAAATCAAGTTTAAGAGTATAATAAAAATTATTTTATTTAAAATAAAATCCATTTTTAAATTGATAAAATTCTAAATTTATTAATTCTTTTTTGTTAAATGATAAGCTAGTAAAAAAAAATTTATTTAGAGACTCGTGATTCTTGATGAAAGAATCTTCATTAAAAAAAAAATAGTTATTTAACATTTTTCTAAGACTCGACTCGAATTCGAATCAATTAAAGACAAATCTTTATAATAATGAGACTCAAAAGTGTTTTCTTAGCCGTTTTTTTAATTTATTTAAATCTAACTCAATTTACTTTATGGTAAGTAATTTTTAAAGCTTTTAAATAAGTTTTTTTTTTAAGCAAAAATTTTTCATGTTGTTAGAAATGAATGAGGCAAAATGTCGTAATTATAATATAATGATCATCATTCTTATAAAAAACAATTTACACCTTCTCTTTTACCCAAATAGTTAATAAGGGGTCATTAAATAAGTCTCTTCTCATAGATCGAAAAATGTGAGAAAAAAGCGTAAATTTTCAAATAAATAAAAAGTCACTAAAACAAAACAATCCAAATTACGCTTTTCTTAAATTTAAAAAAGCTAATCTCCTTGGATATTTTATGTCATGCTTAATGTAATGTAGATAAGAATGAACATTTCTGTCTCAGTCCTCCTCATTGTAATTATCTTAAAATCGAATTTTTACGCTTTTAAAAATTAAACATTCAATTTTAGTTATTTTTATTACTTGTTATCGACTCTAAAATTAACCTTAACCATATATACTCTTTTTTAAAATATTAAAAATCTTTTTTTAATGCACTCTAAAATTTATATAGTATCTTAGAAAATTGACTAACTGTTTTTATATTTACTTAGTGAAATTGATTCAGAAACGACCGAAACTACAACAATCAATACTACAACAAAAACCGAAAGTACGACAACAACCGAAAGTACGACAACAACCGAAAGTACGACAAAAACCGAAAGTACGACAACAACCGAAAGTACGACAACAACCGAAAGTACGACAACAACCGAAAGTACGACAAAAACCGAAAGTACGACAACATCCGAAAGTTCGACAACAACAGAGAGTACGACAACAACAGAAAGTTCGATAACAACCGAAAGGAGCACGGCAAGTAGAATTACTGAAGTTTTGACTACATCAAATGAACCAATTACCTCGCAATCAACATCAAATATACCTTCAACAACTTCAATTTTGACAAGCATTTTGACTTCTGTTACGACGAGTAAAAATACCAAACAAACAACAACAAAATCATACGTTCCTTCTTCGACATTTACTGCAGTAACTGTAGTTTTATTTTTAATAACTGCTACTCTTGCAGTTAGTGTTGTTTACCTTTTCATGAAAGTCAAGCGAACTTTTGGTTATAGTTCATTTAGATCATAGATGATTCATTTAAAATTACATATAATAATTTTCAAATAAATTTTTCTTAAAAATTGATTTTTTTTATTTTTAAATAAGATGATAAAAATTCACTTACCACACCCCACCAAAGACTGTCAGCAAAAGTACTTATTTTAGTACCAGCTGCATCTTTTTCTAACAAATACATAATAAAAGAACTGCTTATTAAACTTAAAAAACCAATGTAAAATGTTGTGATTAACTCTTGTCGATGAGCCCAAACAAAACTACCTTTTTTTTCGTTTCAATTAAAAATCACTTATTACGTGATCAGTAAATAAGTGACCAAAAAAAGTTAATCATTGTCACATAAAAGAAATTTTGGTCATTAAAATTTTATAAATGAAAAAAATAATTCGGTTTTTGTAAATAGCACATGTATGACAAAGTAAAAAAATTATCTTTTTCATTGTATTCATTTCTTGTTTTAATTTCAAAAGGTTGATAAAATAAAACATTTTTTAAGTCTGCCATAAATATATAAATTAATTTCTGTCTTAATTAAAAAATGTTCGAAATATTCGGATCCCTGAAAAACACGCACCTGGGTGCGCAAACTGCAAGAAAAAACTTTTTGATATGTTTCTTTATGTTTATAAGTAAAAAATTCTGCGAATAAAGAACAACTTCATTTTCATTTAAATTAATTAGGAAATAAGTTCTTAAGTATATTTGGCCTTTAAAAATTCAGTTTATTTTCAAAAAAAATATTTTATTCTTTTGTGTTCTATATTAATTTTACCTACAACTTTAAAATTTCATTAGAAAAGAGCGATGTTTCAAAATATTTCAAATATTTCTTTTAGCAAATTCTATTAAAAAAAAATTGGAAAGTTTTTTTCTTCAATGAAGGTAAATCTAAACAAACAAGATAGCGTAAACATTTTCCATATCTTTTTATTAACTAAGTAGCGTATATAGTAATAGTAATTTTCCAAATACAGCACAGCTGATGAAAAAATGGCGAACCCAATTCGTACCTTACCAAAGCGTACCCGAAACCTAGACCGTACCGTACTCCGTACTAAAAAGCGTTCCTAAAAGCGTACTTAAAAATTTGAGAAAAAAAAGGTTCAATTAATTAATTGTAAGGGAAAAATTAATGAAAATTAAATTTCGACGATAGCCGATTTCATTTTCTGAAAAAGTAAAATTTTATCTGAAAAGAAAAATCAAAATTTTTACTCAAAAAATTCTAAAGGATATTTTGAAAAAAAAAATATTTTTATAGTGCCCCAAATCATATACCGTAGTCGGGAATCTAGACGTTTTTATTTTTTTTCTAAGAACTTTATGTTATGTAATTTTTGACGTAGATTTCGAATTTAAAACATTTTTTTAAATATCTCTTCTCATTTTTGAGTAATTCAAATATTAAATTCATTAAAAATATGCATTTTTTTGGTTGTAAATTTAAAAAACTTTAAATAACTTATTTTTGTTTGGTTTAAAAAAATACTTGGCTAATATCACGAATCTTAACGCAACAAATGCAAGCAAAATATAAAATTCAAACTTAGTCATAATTAATGTAGGTTCAGAAACTGATAATTTTATGAGCATTGAATCAGCTCAAGATTTATATAGTTTTACGAACAAAAAATATGGTTCAAATAAAAGTAAACATGGTCCTCAGCATGAAGCAACCAAAACGGGTGCCTCAACTCAAACTTCGCCTATTACAAGGACTTCAAATCAGCTTAGTAATGTTGTGAAATATTTAAACTGGAATAATTTATCGGACTTAATTAGAATTTCATCGATAAAATCGGGAGCTGGAGCTCAACTCACGAACGAATTTTAAGTGTTATTTTGTATATAGTGATTAGATTTCTTATTGTTTCTTTTGAATCAACAAGAGTCATTCTCAGAGAACTCAATTTGCTTGGAATTCAAAGGTGTCACGAATGGGTTTTAACAATGTTGGATGAAGATGACTTGTGCATAATTTTACGGGAAAAAAGGCGTTCTAATACAAGAATTATTTTTTACGAAGAATTCCCAGATTTGGAAAAAGAGGCTAAAGAATTTGTCTGTTCAAAAAAGTGTTCATTTGATGACCAAAGCCTCGCAAATTTTATTGACAAGCGTTTTAGAGAAATGTATTCAGATAATGATTTGAGTGAAGATGAGTTAGTGAGGTCAGCTGAAAGTTGTAGGACTGATTTACTTTAATGGAGAGCTAAATGGGACAAAAATAGCAATAGACCGTTTTAAAGGACATGAACGTGAAGATGTGGTTATTGCAAGAAAAAAATTCCTTCAATATTTGCTTGATTCTAAAGATTTTTACTATTGTCCTCATTATGAAAATGGTATTCTAAAATGGATGGAACCAGTTCGGAATAAAAAACTTCTTGTGTCTCAGGACGAATCAATTTTCATTTCCGGTGAAGTATTATCTTTTCGTTAGATTTTCCCAGATCCGGCACCATTTTTTAATAAAGGTAAAGGTCGCAGTATAAAGATATCAATCTTCATGATTCAATTAAAAACTGTTGATTTATTCGAATTGGATGAAGAAGAATATCAAGAGGCTCTAAGATTTTATCCTGAACCTGACAAAAATGATAAATTTATAAATTATTATCCACGTTCTGCAAATGCTTGGATTGAACCAAAAAAAGATAACTATTTTGACAACGAAGTGGCTCAAAAACAATTTAAACGTTTCTTCATTTTGGCCAAATTTAAGTGCTCTTTTCATAATCATTCAATTGAAAAGATCGTTGATAATGCAAGGCCTCATACTACTAAAGTTTACGATCCAAAGCTATTTAACAAATTTTCAGGTACTAATTGTGTGTATCAACAAATAAAATGGGAAGAAAATAACCATCAAAAAAGGTATTTAATTTTAATAAAAATTTTTACATATGTTTTTTAAACAAAATGATAATCTAGTCTAAGATGTTTTGATGAAAGTGGAATATATAAAGGACTGATTCGTATTTGCAAGGAGCTAAATTTAATTGAATCTGATGAAAATTCAAAAGAAATTAGACTAGAAAAATTAAGGGAAATAATTTCAATGCATCCAGCATTTGAGGTTGATTGTACTTATCTAGAGCCTCTTCAAATGGTCACAAAGTGTTATTTAATCCGAAGTTTCATTGTTTATTGAATCCAGATGAGGGTGTTTTCTGTGATTTAAAACAATACGTTAGAAAGAACAACGACCAAGATTTTTCGAAATTAAATTATTTAATTCAAAAAGCATTCGATAATTATAAATCGAAAAATTTAATTATAAAACTTTTGAATAGGTTCTGGAATGCTTTAGATAAGTATAACAGCGACTTTAGCTATCAAGAAGTTTTGGAAGAACTGTTTGGGATACAAATCAAGTGCCTCTGTAAAAAATCATAAAAAAAACAAAAAATTTAATGCAAATTTAGTCAAATTATGAAGTTTCTTGAAAAAAATTCAGTTTAAGAATAATATATTTCTAATTCAGTTTAAGAATAAGTTCTAAAAATTCGTTAAAAAAAAATTAGGTAAAGTCTCCTGATTTTTCAAGGTGCTATTAAAATTTTCCTCGAAAGACTTTAATTTTTTTAAAAAACAACAAAAATTAAAAAAAAAACTTAAAAAATATTCACTTAATCAAGAAAACGAGTTTTTCTAGGTTATTTATGATGCTCTTTTCGAAAAATTCAAAAAAAAAATTTGTAATTTATTTTTTTCTAATGATTTTTAAAAAATACCCTGTAAGACGGTGAGGCTTAGAGATCAATAGTTCGACTTTTTCCCTTAATTATTTTTTCTAAATTCGTTTTTCTCAGCTAGGAAAACCTAAAAATAGTCCTTTTTAATCATTCCTAAGCTTCCTGACCGACTACGGTTTATGATTTGGGGCACTATAACCAAACTATTTTTACTGAAAATTTTTTTTTCTTTAATTTTTTTCAAAATATTTTTCTTTTCGAATGGTTTTTATAAATTTTTTGAGGAAAATTTTTATTTATTAATTTTTTGAGGAAAAAAATGATTAAATTATGATTAAAGCTATTTTTTTTTCAAAATATTTTTTTGAATTTTTTTTTAGTAATAAATTTGACTTTTTAGTAATAAATTTGACTTTTGACTTCTCACACAATTGATTATCCGAGACTTTTTAGATAAAATTTTACTTTCTTTTCATAAATTTTTCCCTTACAATTAATTATTTGATTTTTGGGACGATTTTTAGTACGGAGTACGGTACGCTTTATCACGGTTCGGTACGGCTACGCAATTTTTTCATTAGCACTCCACTCCTTTTTAAATTGAAAAGATCTTTTTTATTTTTTTAAGAGTGTTTATCTAATTCTTAATTTTGATTGCAGAGTTAATTAGGAAATAAGACAAGTCTTGAAAATTGTAATTATCTAAACTAAGGAGCGTATTTAGTTATAGTTATTTTTTAAAATTTTTTTTTTTTAAATATTTAAGAATTTTACTTTAACTAATTAGATAAAGCATATAAATCTTCATTGCATAAAATATTTTTTTCAATAAAATTTTCTGAAAGATCGTTCTAATGAAATTTCAAAGTTGTAGGTAAAATTGTTATAGAACACAAAAGAAGTTTAAAAAAAGTTTTTTTCGGAGTTATATTTTAAATATTGGATCGCTTTAATATAAAGGATGAAAAATTTTTAAAGTTTAGGTACCGTCCATGAAAAATTCAAATTTTGAAAAATATTCCTACTTTTTTCCCAATACGCATCCGGGTGGTCTCATTTTAAATTAAGTTTTCTTGAATTAAATGCTCAAAATTTATATTTTTGATTTCATTTTCGGAAGGAGTATATTGTAGAAACATATATATAAAAGAATCCATAAGCTTTTCTTATCAGTCTTCTACAGACTTTCAGTTAGTCTGAGTCAATTTCAAATTAAAATGACTCAGATTTTAAAGTATGAGTAAAGCGATAAAAATTTTTTTTTTTTATTTCCATTACCTTTGATGAAAAACTGAAATAAATGGCAACTTTTTTTATACGCGTTTTGAAAAATTGCATTTTTACATAATAAAGTATTGAAGAAAATTAACATCGCATTTGAAAATTTAAAAAAAAAATCTAAATGAAAAATAAAATTGCCAAAAGCATTTTAAATTTATATAGCGAAATCATTTCCTTTCGCCTTTAGAATTAGATTGACAAGTATAAATTATGTAAAATAACTTTAATTCTTTGACCTTTTTTATGGAAAATTTAACATTGTTAAATCAAATCTTCCAGTTTATTTAAGACATAATCGTAAAGCGTGGATGAATGGTGTTTTTTTAAATGAATGGTTATCAAAATGGAATAATCAATTAAAAGCAGAGAAACGTAAAGTAACACTTTTTTTAGATAATTTTAGCGGTCATCAAACTAACGAAAAAGTCTCCGAAAATATAAAAATATTTTTTTTTCCAGCCAATTCTACATCAATTTTACAACCTTTAGACCAAGGAGAAATACGCTCATTTAAACTAAAATACAGAACAGACGTTGCACGTGAAAAATTACATGCAATCTAGCACCGTTCAACTATACCTGATATTAATATTTTATCAGCAATTTACAAAATAAAACGTACTTGGGATAGCATAACTGTGCAAACAATTCAAAGATGCTTCAGAAAAGCCGGATTTAAAAGCGATAGTTTATTTTTGGGCAATCATGACGATGATGGCGATGATGAAGAATCAGAATATCGAGAATTATAAATTAGAGTGAAAAACTCAATTTGATAAAAACGCGTATATTCAGATTGATGATGTTTTTGAATCAGAATGTAAATTAAATAATGAAGAAATAATGACTTTTTGGGATCAAATCCAAAAACATGATAAAAATGATGATAAAAGAGATGATAAAATAGAAACAGATTCAGAACTTGAAGGACACACCACCAACTATTAGCTCAAAAGAAGCTTTACAAAAAATAAACTATTTACGAAAAAATGACGAATGTGGCGTTTATTTAGCATGGAAAATTTATTACAACAAAAAACTTTTACCAAGCAATCTAAATTAGAAAATTATTTTAAAAATTAATTTTTCTTTATTTTATTTTTTTCTTAAAAACTTTTAAGTTTTTTTCCCAATTATTTTTAATGTAATTTTGATTTAACGAATTTCAATACAACTAATATCAAAATTTTCGGCCCAAGTATTTCGTTATTCCAAGGTTCAACTATATTCTCAAAATCATAAACATCTTTATTATACAGTACTTCAAAGCTTTCATGCGATTCTTTCACATGAGATGCCTCAAAATCAGACATGTCATTAACGCTTTTTTTCACCTACTTGGTAAGTAGAAGTCGAGTTTTTGAGCTAAAAAAAAATTGTAATTATAATAAAGAATTTCTAAATGACTATTTATAATTTGAATTATTTTTAAAGCGCCCCAAATGATAATCTGTGGTTACTTTCAAATTTCAAGTTCCTACACTATCTAAATGATTTTTTTTTTAATTAAAGCTAATAAGTTTCTCAGCAATCAATTGAGATACTTGCTGACTACGGACTACTTTGCTGTATCCTTTAATTTTATATTCACTTCTCCAAATTTTAAACTTAAATATTCTCAATAAATTTAATAAAT
>NTPY01000843.1:705001-716583 GCA_002922825.1 Brachionus calyciflorus | reverse complement strand
TAAATTGCTCAAAGATAAAAATAAAATTCTGAATAACAATTACCAAAAAGTATTCACTGACTTATCAGGACTTTTAAAAACTTGAAAACTTTTTTTTTTCAAATAAAAAATTCGTTTTAAAAGGGCTTTTGACTAGAAAAAAAATTATTTTTTACTCTCATTCTCGTTATATACTAGACAATTAACAGTGTCTTTTTCTTCGTTTGTTATTAAACATTCATTTTCATTCATTTGAATTAAATGAAAATTCTGAGAGATCTGAACTCGTTTTTTTCGATTACAATCTAATTTGAATGATTTATCAAGCATTTTCAAACCCGTATATTTTAAATGATTCAGACTGGATAATTTTTTGGGTTGTTTAAAAGGCTCTTGATACAAAGAACTATCCGATTTAAATCGACGAATTTTAACTTGATTAGTTAATAAACTATCTCGATTTATTGCATTAAGTAAATACTTTTTCATTAAGGCTTTTAAATTTTTATTTCGCTTAGCTGAGTATTTTATAGAAAAATCCGATTTTGAGAGTTTATACAATTTGTCTATGTTCTCAGCAATTCTTTTATTTTCGTGTTTTAAGGTGGTTTTATGAGGCTTGATTTTTTTTAATTTATTTAAGTCACTACTCGGACTCCCCATTTCGAATTCATCGTTATCATAATTAAAATCGTCATAGTAATAGTCCTCGTCATTGTATTCATAAGGATCTTCAAATTCGTTTTTACATTTGTTATTTAAATTTGTCACAACTTCAATAATTTGTTTGTTTATTAATTCTTGTTGTTCACGTAACTTTTCGAGTTTTATTTTTTCCTCGTTGATTTCATTTTCATCTGTAGTTCCTTCTTCGTCTATCGATAGGCTTGAGAGCTTTTTGTTTAATGAAAGCCGTCGTTGTGCCAGTTTATCGTATTGTGACGGATTTTTATTTAATAGATTTGATTTGGCTAAAATTGTTTTTGCTCTTTTATCTAAACTCGTTTGTTTTCTTTCTTCGAATTTTAACGGCAAATTATTTTCAAATATTAAATTATTACGATGAAAAAGTCTATCTTTTTGAACTAGACTTTTATTCGATTTATCCAGTAAGACTTTCATGTCGATTGAATATGCAGTTATAAATTTATCGAATTTTAAACCAATGTCGTCGATCTTTTAAAATTAAAAGTATAAAATGGTATAAATTATTCTTGCTTTTAAACTATTTTTGGTCATATCCGCATTCAAAAGAAATTATGTTTTTTATACTTTGACCGTAAGTTTTCTACGTTGATTGAGGAGCATTGCATGAGAGATTTTCCCGAAATTCGAAAATTTTTTTCAAAAAATAGTTTTCCTTATTTTTTATGAATGATGTAGAAAAAACAATTAAAAAGAAAAATCTAAAAGTAACACATAAAATGATTTTTCGTCGATTGAGCACTCATCAAAATTTGAGAAAAAAATTTTCTCAAAAAAAAAGACATCCGGACTCGCAATTTTACCTATCAAAAATCCGGACACGGCCATTTAGAAAATTATAAAAAACAGAGTTTTATTAAAACGAAGGGAATAAAAAGAAAAAAAATTATAACATTTTAAATTTAAATTCTCTTTTTGGACTTAATATTTTTGATAGACTAAAAAACTTTTTTTAATTGATTGATTGCATGAATTTTTTTTTTATTTTTTAAATTCCGTACTTTAGTCTTACAAAAAATCAGCCCGTGTCCGGATTTTAGTGTTAAGAAAAATTCTGTGTCATTTTTAGATATAGGTATTCTTGAGATTTAGACTACGATGGCGTAGTACGCCGTAAAAACGGTGCGGAGAAAACGCCGTATTACCCCCTAATTACGCCCAAATTACGGTCTCAATTAAATATTTCAGAAAAAGGCTATTTTAAAATATACAAATAAGATCTTTTATAATTTTTTAATAATTTTATGAAAAAAGATAGAGAATTAAAATAAATCTAATATTTTTTAAAACTTTCATATGAAAGGGGGTAATACGCCATCGTAGTCTAAATCTCGGGTTTAGACAAAGACATAGGTATTCCGTTTCCGTATGTCCGGACACGGGACACAGAAAAACCTTTTCACTGCGACTAATTCCAAAATCATCGATATTTTCGCGAAATAATTTGATAATAAAAACAAAAATTTATTTTTATTTTTAAAAAAATTTAACTTTTCATAAAATTAATCTTTTTAAAAGTTAAAAAATAAATTTTGTTTTAAATATTATAAATTTATATTATATTTTCAAAATTAATAAAAATTTTAAATTTTTGTCGATTTTTAGGATCAAAAATACTTTATGTTTTATTAACATTTCTAAAATTGTAATTTTTGGAACAAATCAATTCATGTTTTATTTCTGATTATCATGTTTTATTAAAATTTTTTATGTTTTTTTCTACGTCATCCAATTTTTATTTAAAAAAAAATTTCGAAAAAAAATTGTTAAATTTTTGATAAAATCGTTATTTTAGGAGAAGAAGACCGAAATTATTTTTAAATATTAGGAAGTGTTTTCTGTTTGAAATATAGAATTAGATTGAAACTAAATCGGTAAACCAACCCTATTTTTGTAAAGTTGTCTAATTTTTCAATAAAATATTGTGATTTAATAATAATTTGAAATATTTACTTGTCTTTCAACTTTTACAATCCTCGAAGCCAATGAGATACTACATGAATCATAACAATCTTTTGCTTTAGTAGAACCTAAAATCTTGTCTAATCTTAAAAAATTAAAAAAAAAGATTTTATCAAATCTAAAATGTTTATTTTATTTAAATATAAATACCTAAATTGTAAAGTTTTTATTCTAGCTAGCATATCTAAATTCCCTGCAGAGTATTGCTCAATTACATCAGTTACATCATATGGCCTTAATGCCTCTTTAAATTTTCGTCTGGCAACAAAATAGGCAATTTTTCTAACAGCTCTAATTGCATTTTTTTGCTGCAATGTCAATTGAGGCTTGTTACTGTGGTGATGATGATGATTTGTATTACCACTCGTGTGATTTCCTTCATTTCCAAGTAACTCATCATTTTCTGATTTTCCATTCGATGAGTTTAGTTCACTCAAAAAGTTTAGAGTTCTGTGTGCAAAGGACGATTTAACTGGTGCCACTTTACTATGATCATTTTGAGCGTATTGTTGGGATCGAGAAGAAACTTGCTGCAATGCTACTACATATGGATTATTCGGTCGGTTACCCACATGAGTAAATTCATTTGTCGGCGAATCACTTTCTTGTAATAGTGTTTCTGGGCTTGGTGATGATACTTGGCTATTTGGTGCATTATAAGTATAAACACTAGTTTGGCTATTAAATAAACCAGGTATAACAATAGCATCACGTCTAGTGTGTAACATTTCGACATTAGTTCCTGTAGAATAGGGCAATTGAATTAAAGAATTTGTTTTGACATAGCTTTTATTTTCATTTAATTGTTTTTGTTCGCCAGTTGCAGATAGAGGCGGTGTTCTTCTTTTTAGACTTGTAACTCTATTTAAAAACGAATTATTACTTATATATGGCTTGGCCAAATTAGCGATTGAGTATTCAGGAATATTTGGTGGTTGACTTAGAGAAGGTAGGATTGATTGATGCTGATTGGCTATTGCTTTCGTGTGCATTTTCCACGTTGCTGTGCTCATTGAATTCGGATCAGCTGCATAACAACGCCACAGACATTGAATAAGTCTTGCGGCTGGCGCTCGTCGACGATTTAAATGCTTTTGTCGTTGCATAGCTTGGACTTTTAAGGCAAAGCCTGAGCCAAGTATTCCTGCAGGCAAAGCAAAAAATGAAATTCCTATCAGTGCTACTGAACTGGCGAGTAATTTTCCTGTCCATGTTACTGGATAAACATCTCCATATCCTTATTAAAAATTAAATAAAATATAATCTCTGTTAAAAAAAAAAAAACTTTTTAATTAATTAAGCAATTACCTATTGTACATAGTGTAATCTAAAATTTAAAAAAAAAAATCAAGTTTAAGAGTATAATAAAAATTATTTTATTTAAAATAAAATCCATTTTTAAATTGATAAAATTCTAAATTTATTAATTCTTTTTTGTTAAATGATAAGCTAGTAAAAAAAAATTTATTTAAAGACTCGTGATTCTTGATGAAAGAATCTTCATTAAAAAAAAAATTAGCTTTTTAAAATTGTTCGGAGACTCGACTCAAATTCGATTCAAATAAAACTAAATCTTAAAAAAAATGAGACTCAAAAGCGTTTTCTTAGCCGTTTTTTTAATTTATTTAAATCTAACTCAATTTACTTTATGGTAAGTAATTTTCAAAGCTTTTATATCAGTTTTTTTTTTAATGCTTCGATAATTTAAACAAAACTTTTTTTGATTCCTTAAAAATTGTTCATGTTGTTCACTAAAAAGATACTCTTTTCATAGGTCGAAAAATTTAAGAAAATACGGCAAAAGATACGATGAAAAAAGCGTAAATTTTCAATTAAGTAACTATAAGTCACTAGCACAAAGCTGCTCGCAAAATTATTTTATGTTCAAAATGGAAACAATCCAGATTAAGCTTTTCCATAAATTAAAAAAAAGCTAATCTACCTGGTTATTTTACCGAAATTAAGATAAATAATGTCATGCTTAATGTAATGTAGTTAAGAATGAATGTTTCTGTCTCATTTCTCCTCACTGTAATCATCCTAAATTCGAATTTTTGCGCTTTTAATAATTAAACATTCACTTTAAGCTATTTTTTTTAATTGTTATCGACTCTTATATCAGCCTCAACCATAAATACTCTTTTTTAAAAAATTCTTGTCTTGACCAAAAATCTATAAAAAATCTATCTTTTACTCACTCTAAAATTTATATAGTATAGTAGAAAATACATATTATTTTTTAAACATGAGACGATAATAGATTAACTTGACTAAACTTTTACGTAACTAACTGGTTTTATATTTACTAAGTGAAATTGATTCAGAAACGACAGAAACTACAACAATCAAAACTACCGCAACAACCGAGAGTAGCACGTCAACCCAAAGTACGGCAACATCCGAGAGTAGGACGACAATAAGTAAAATTACTGAAGTTTTGACTACATCAAATGAACCAATTACCTCGGAATCAACATCAAATATACCTTCAACAACTTCAATTTTGACAAGCATTTTGACTTCTGTTACAACGAGTAAAAATACCAAAGAAACAACCACGAAATCTTACGTTCCTTCTTCGACATTTACTGCAGTAACTGTAGTTTTATTTTTAATAACTGCTACTCTTGCAGTTAGTGTTGTTTACCTTTTCATGAAAGTCAAGCGAACTTTTGGTTATAGCTCATTTCGATCATAGAAGATTCATTTAAAATTTCATATAATAATTTTCAAATAAATTTTTCTTAAAAATGGATTTTTTTATTTTTAAATAAGATTATAAAAATTCACTTACCACTCCCCACCAAAGACTGTCAGCAAAAGTACTTATTTTAGTACCAGCTGCATCTTTTTCTAACAAATACATAATAAAAGAACTGCTTATTAAACTTAAAAAACCAATGTAAAATGTTGTGATTAACTCTTGTCGATGAGCCCAAACAACAGTACCTTTTGTTTTTTTTGTTTTAATTAAAAATCTTTTTAGGTTTATATGTCTTTTAAATTGGAGAATTACCTAGTAGGCGCCATGTTCCAGCTCGTCGATCAACTCTTAACATTCGTAAAATTTGAAAAAAACGAAGACCACGAAATGCAGCCGCTGCAAAATTTTTATGCTTATTTTGACTGCTTGCTATTACTGTCAAAGTAATACTTGCAACTATAACAGTTAAATCTAATACGACAAATTTTCAAGTTTTAAAAAAAAAAAATTAATTTTACAAAAACAATTAAGACATACCTAAAATACAAAAAGCATTTTTCATAAACTTCAGTCGTCCTTTCCAAGTTTGATATCTTGAACGACATCCAGCACTCCAAACTCTTAGTGATAGTTCAACACTTAACCAAACAACAATAATCATTTCCTTAAAACATAGTTTTAAAACAAGATAACCTTCAAAATTAAATTGAAAAAAAAATTACAGTTTGCATAAGTATATTGCTAGCTGTTACTTCATACGTTGGTATTGTGGCCAAAACACTCAAGATTAAACATAAAAAAACAGTTGCAAAACTTAAAATTAATAAATTTTTAAATATTTTAAAAATAATAGGGACGTTAAGTTTGAAAAGAGATTTTCGGTCTAATTTTTTTAGGACTGATCAAATGAGAACAAAAAACTGACTTTGAGAAGTCATTTTAAATATAATCAATTATCTTTATATAACGCCCAAAGTTTAGTTTTTTGGCATTAAGTCGTCAATTCAAGCAAAAATGTGTAGGATAAATGTTTTAATTAACTCAAAAAAAAATTTTTTTATTATTTTTAGACTGAGTTGAAATCCCAAGCAGTTTAATATCTGCAAAAATACAAGGAAGTGAAAAATTTTCCTTAAAAGTTTCATTTATTTTAGCTGTCTCATAAGTTTAAGACATTTATAATTTTCCCCTAAAATAACCAAGACTTTACAACAACTCCTAATTTATTACGTACAGCAGTTATAACGAAAAAGAAGCGTGAGCGTTACCATTACTCATTACCATTACTATTAGTATTGCCATTATCAAAAATTTTTTTCTTGGTTAATATTAGAAATTTTTTTAAAAAATTTTTTTTTTAAATTTTTTTCGAAAAATTTCTAATATTAATCCTTTAACTACCAATGTCTAAAAATGACTTGTATATACCCAATCTTAATGAAAATTATAAATGTGTTTTTATAGTTTTTTTGCAATTTTGAAACATTGGTAGATAAAGGGTTAACAAACAAAAAAAAATAAAAAAAAATAAAAATTTTGGGAACGGTAATGGTAATCGGTAATGGTAACGGTATGTTAACGGTACGGTGCGGTAACGCTCACGCTTCTTTTTCGTTATAACTGCTGTATTATATATTGAGAATAAATTTGATCAATTTTTAGCACCACGATTTTTGATTTAAAATTTAAAAATGGTAAGGATTTAAAAAAAAAAAAGTTATTTTTGAGTGATCTGCTTTGATCCTAATTTTTTAATAATTTTTTTTAAAAATACCAGAATCAGTATATAATCATGAATAATTCCGAAATCTTTATGATTTTTGCGAGAAAAAATTTTTTTTGAAAGTTAAAACACTTAAACTTAATTTTTAAAAAACTTTACGAGACAATCGGTGAATGACATACTTTTTTCTAAAATATTTCCCAACCTTTATCACGTGCTAAAATAAATTTCTTAAATGAAATTTAAAGATTTTTGCTTTCACATTTAATCAGTCTCAAATACCCCGTACATGATAAAAAAAAATACATTCATACATAAATAATTGGTAACTTATTGCAAAAGCACCACTAGGTCTTTCTAAATAATTATATACAGTCATTTGTAATCTACGATATTGTTTACCTCGCCTAGAAGTCGGCATTATATTAATTGGTTTGCCTGTTATCAGTGAGACTCGTTTGTTTAAAAGACTCGGACTCGTGGACTTATGATTTTCGTAGACTTTTTGCAATGAAAATTGCGTAAAGTTACCCATCGGATATTTAGCTTGTAATTTTGACCTCATTTCGTTTTTACAACTATAAACTATTTTTTCTTTAGACTTAGTAATACATAATCATGTTTCAGATGTCATTTTATCAAGATATTATTGCTAAGTAAAAAAAAATATGAATAAAAAAACTAATTTTCGATTCTATCTCTTAAAGCCATTTTCTTTATTTTTTTAATGTAGGAACAATTTAGATTAAAATAAAAATTAAATTCGAAAAAGATTGTGAGTAAGAGAATTTTAAGATACGAAAGCCATTTTATAAACTATTCAAAAAAAACATTACGATTGCCTTAGTTAATAAGAAGATTAAATAATTTTAAAGAAAAATATTTCTTTAGAATTGAGTTTAACTTGCAAGAAAATTTTGCATGCAAGAAAATACTTTAACAATGAGTATTTCGGAATAAACTTGAACAAGGAAAAAATAAATATTTTGAGTAGTTTCTTTTTTTTTTCAACTTATCTAATTTTATTTAATAAATGACTTTTTAACTAGGAACTTCTTTTTTTTCTTGTAATCAAATGTCTTCTTATGAGAGATGCCTAATGAACACAACTTTTTTTTCCTGCTTATCAATTTTTAGTATCTGAAGCGTTTGATCATAAATCAGTTTTTTTATTTTTTAAATGCGTTCGCAATTAAACAATTTTCCAAGTTAATTTCTATAGTAATCCTTTTAAATGTTTATCGAGCTCGAGGAGAACAAGAAGGAAAAGAACTTAACTTAATAATAATTAAAATAAATGATTAATTTTATTGGTAATTTATTTTGTTATTTTTTCATTTTTCGATATCATCCGATAAACTGAGCATACTTGAAATGAGAAAAAATAAGTTCGGGGCCTTAGTCGATAAAATTACAACAACAATTGTTTTCAATTTAATTGAATTCATTTGTAAAAACAAAAAAAAATCGAAATTAAACAAAAAAATTTTTTTTTAATTTTTTTCCGAATTATTAAAGCTATTATTTTAATTACAATTTTTTTTTTTGAAATATTTTTCCTCTTTAAAATAAAATTGAAGTTTTTGTTTTTAAAAGTTACCTAATATTTTAAAATCTAAACTCGTTTAAATCTCATGAGACGCCCAAATGCAATTTGAAATCACATGAGAAGATATTCTTTTCTGTATTTTTCATATTTTTTTTAAGTATTACCCAAATAAAACGATCTAGCTTTATAAATTAATCCTTTTGATTATTTTTTTTTGAAATTAAAACAGTTTTTAATTTCTTCTAATCGCGCTTCTAATCACAATTCTCAATTTTAGTTATGGTAATTCTCTCTTGACTAAAATTTTAAATTAGCAGTTATTGAAATGCAAAAATAATTCCAAAAAAATTTAGGCCAACTCAATTTGTTCTGCAAAATGCTTTGTATTCTTTATTTTTTTATTAGATCTTTTGAGGAAGGCAAGTTGCCGAATTCTTGGAAACTAGCAAACGTAAGTCCTTTTCTCAAGGGTGGATCTTAATTAGACATAAAAAACTACAGACCTGTGCCTCTAACATCTATAATAGGTAAAACAATGGAAAGACTTTTAAGGGATGAACTTTTAAAATACTTTTTAGAAAATGTTAATTAATGGTCAACAACATGGCTTCCTACCTAAAAAGTCTTGTACTTCAAATCTGATTGAATTCTTGGACATGCTGACATATGAACTCCATAAAGGTAATAGAATGGATGTAGCTTATACTGATTTTTCTAAAGCTTTTGATAAAGTTTCTCATAGGAAACTATTTAAAATGATGAAAGTATCTAGTAGTTTATGAGAAAGTTTGTTCGCATAATAGGTTAACAATTCTTGTTCTCAGGTTTGGTGAGCAATCTTTTCACCTAAAATTTTGTTCACGTTAGGTGACCAAACCTTACTTTAGGTGAGAAATTGCCGAATTATGTGAACTATCCTAAACTTATCTGAACAAAAATGTATTCATGTCATCAACAACAAGAAAATCAAAAAAGATTTTTTAAGAAGCGAATTTTAAAAAGATATATTTTATAGTCATGTATCAATTTAAAAATTTTTATTTCTGTTTATTTTTATATGTATTTAATGGCATGTTAAAGTTTTTTGTTTTTTTTTCTTTTTTGATTTTTTTTTGGCTGTCAAAATCACTCTGCAAAGCTCTTAAAATTACATATATAATTTAGAGATTTTGCAATTAAAATTTTTTTTCTGCAAATTTGCACAACATTAAAAAAGCCAAAATTAAATACACAATTAAAATTGCACACTTTTTTGCAGACTTGGCCAACAGGTAATTTTGCTGCACTATAATTTTTTTTATGCCAAAAGTAACTTAAAGAGCTCTGCAAAGTGATTTTGAACAAAAAACTTTTTGTTTTTTTCTATTGCAAGAAAAAAACAAAAAACTTTAACATTCCATTTAATGCAAATCTCCCAACCTGCTAAAGTTTTAATACTCTTCTATTATCATACTATCGTTTAGTTAATCAAAATTAAATAAAGGGTATTCAAAAGGAACTTGAATCTATTTTTTCTATTGAATTAAATTTTTTTTAAGTATGCCTTAACACAAAAAAAAACTTCCATTTTGAATTATCAGAGGATTTTCTTACATTCTTGACTATAGATTAAATTAATTTCAAGATCAAGAAATTGAAAAAAAAATGCGCAGTTTAATTAAACAATCTTTAGTAAATTTGTTTTTAGTTATATTTACGATAGTGTTCCTTAAATCATTGATTTTAACAATTTTTAAGCCTCTTTAATTCTTAGTACTTGTTTTAAAAACAAAGTCTTGAATTTCTTTAGAAAAAAACGAAAATAGTTAAACTTTTTTGAATTAAAAGATTTAAAAAATAAATTCTGACAGATTGTATATACTTGTCAAAAAGTTGAGTATAATATGTCTTTTAAAATAAATATTTCCACTTTAAATTCCATCTTTAAAAAACTTCTATAACTTAATATTAATACAAAAGAATTTTTTTCTATTGTGAATTTTGTTTAGAATCGATCTTGGTTTGTTTAGAACCTCAATTTTTTTCTCAATTAAAAAGATCTCTTTTTGTTATTTCAAATGTGACGGAAGTTGTTCAGCTATTAAGAAAAAAAAACTTGAATTCTTTCTATTATTTTAGCCTAATATTATTATTTTGACAATAAAACACTTAAAACGATTAATATAACATTTTTAATTATATCAATGACAAAATACAAATAGTTATGGGATATTCTTATCAGATTTATTGCATATTTTTTAAAAATTTTTTTAGCCTTAAAAATCAATTATTTTTTTAGTTTTTCCAAACAAGATTCTTTGGTAAAAAATTGAAAAATTACAAATTTGTTTAGTATCATATAGGCCTAAAATAAATCCCAAAAAGCTTTTTTTATGTTACTTGTTACTCTAGCTGCCAAACAAATATTTACTAATAGAAATTTACTAATAGTAAAAATTTATTGGTAATTTAATTTTATTTCATAATTAAAAGAAAGAGAGAGAGAGAAAGAAAGAGAAAAAAATAAATATCTTGAACCAAAATGATCAATAAATAAAATTGATTTTTTTTGCAAAATAACAAAATTTAACTTGTTTATTTTGGTTAAAATTTATTGTAATTTTCTTTTAAAAACACACATGCTATAAACTATGAAAATTATCTAACAGCAAGCATTTTGAATAGTTATTTCTTTTGCTAAGCACCTTTCATTTTTATTTGTAACTTTCATTTGAAAAATTCTATCATAAGATTAATTTTGTTTATTGGTAGTTTATTGGTTTTTATTTTTTTATTTTAGGAAACAAAAGTAATAAACAAATTTTAAATGCGTGCCAATAATTCCAAGTAAATATTAAAAATTTACTTAAATACTCACTGCAATGAAAAATAATTTGAAATCAATTATATACTTGCTTGAACCCTAAATAAATGAACAATAAAACTCTTTGAAAAAAAAAACTACATGTATCTTATATTTT
>NTPY01000843.1:663194-703020 GCA_002922825.1 Brachionus calyciflorus | reverse complement strand
AACGGAACGTCCTTGCATCATATAATATATTTATTCGTGATCAACTTGGCTGAGGATTAAAAACAAATATAAAATGGTTAAAAAGCATAAAAAAAGTTATCGACACATAAATAGATTTGAATTTAATCAAACAGTTGATAAACACATTAATTAAAAAAACGAAAAAGTTAAAAACGCATAAAACTTTTTATTCTATTTCCTGATATTAAAATGTCAGTTAAAAAACATGTATATTCACAAGTCCTTTTCTTGTCATTACGAAGCTTTACAATGAGTTGATTTTGTCAAGATTTTGAATTTTTTTAAATGATTTAGGAACCATTACAGGGTAGCTTATTATGTCCTAAAAATAAGTTGCCTTACATAAAAACAGCCGATGGAATATACAAAGTGAGAACAAAAACAGTATTTCGATATTTAAATCAATTAAGAAATTCAATTTTAGGTAAAAAACACATAAATCTAGTAAAAAAAATAAATTTGCGTTAGTTTTAAGTTTTCACTTTTTTTATTTGTTTTTAATCGTCAGCCGATCAACTTGATCAGCTACAGCATTCTGAAAAAATTAGAGAAAAATATAAAAATTTTCTTAGTTTTAAATTTAAAAAACTGTCATTTTGGAATGAATGAACTATTCGGACTGCTCGTATCAGCTTTTGAATAAACCAACACTCCCTAAATGATTAATTAAAAAAAAAACGTTGAAATTATAAAAAAAAGTTCTCCTTTTTTTTGGGGAAAATTTTTTGTGAAAAATTTAGAGAAAAAGGTGAACTTTACTCTCCTATTTCCTAAATTCTCAACCAAAACTTATGAAATTTTAGATATAAGCTAAAACAACTTTTAGCCACCTCCAAAAAAAATCTTTCGATTTGAAAAAAAATTTAAGCAAGAAAATGCCTTCAGAATTCAAAAATCGCACACTTGAGGACAGGATCAAAGCTGTAACGATGAGGCAACAAAGAAAAACGTTGGTAACTATCGGAAGGTAGTTGAACAGAGCTATATCGTACATAAAAATAAAAATTGATCGTTAAAATGATACAAACTCGTATCAAGACCGTCCAAGAGCCAAAAAAGTAACAGAATGGTTCACTGATAGAAAAATAGAGTTTTTTTAACAGATTTTTTAAAATAAATGAAATTAGCCGACCTTCTTGCAAATTTTTTTTTTTTCAATTAAAACATGTATTTTTTGAATATTTAATTCGTTTGTGAGATTAAATTTTTTTTTCGTTTCTTTTGTTGTTTTAAATAAAATTCACAAAAAAACTGGATTTTCTCTAATTTTTTCACAATGCTGTAGATCTACAAGCTGATATATATTTTTTCTTGATTTTTCGTTAGGAGAGATTCTAGAATCTCTCTATTTAGTTGATTAGTTAAAAAACCCTTAAGTAATTTTAGTACAGGCATAACTGGGAAAAGCAAAAAAAAAGGTAATAAAACACAAGAATGCTTAATTCAGTAACTTGTTTTAAAATTTAATTTTTTTAAAACGGCATCAAAAAACTCGTTTGTTCGCCTGTAAGTTGAACTGATAATTTTAATAAATTACACCACAATAAGGAAGTCGAAGATCCCTTATTTTAAAATCACGACATTTAATATTTAATAACTAAATGTACTAAATTTTAAACTTAGCATTTAAAAAATAAATCTAATGTTTAATAAATTTTAAGTACTGTTAGTAGAAAGATACATAACGAAAGTTTTTTTAAAAGTCGATAATTTTAATTAAAATCACAAATATTCTGATATTCAAGATAAGCTTTGACTATGTACAGTAGAGCTGGCGACAATTATGTTTGTTTTTTCATAAATTTTACATCTAATAGCAATGCTCTTTATCAATAAAAATCTATATTTTTCTTTCTAAAGCCAGCCAAATCCAACCTAAATGCCAAAAACGAAAAAATTTCTTTTTTTTGGCAAGCTTTTTTCGTGAGAAAAATTTTCGAATAAAAGAAATCCTTTGTGGATCGTACTTGTTTGTAGTTGAGGATTTTTTTTTATAAAAAAACAGTTCTTATCGCTAACAGAGTTAATTGTGACTTTTAACTTTAAATTTTTTAATATGATAAACTTAATGAATCTAAATTTTACTAGTCGGTCCGTATCATGGAAGAAATCTATTTGAGATTTTCTCAGTAATTAAGTAATCCACATTTTTGTTTTATTAATGTTGCTATAAAATTCTTTTATTAAAATTCTATTGGAATTGTTTAAATTTTATTACGTTTTATTTGTTCATTTTTTTTTCTATTTATTAATATTGTCAAAGTCTTTTTGGTCGTTAAAAATTACCAAAGTTTTCGATTTTTATTTAGACTTTTAATTAAATAATTTTTTTTCAAGATTTAAAAAAATTTAACATATAGATATCGATTAAAGCGTACACTTAGTTGCAAATAATTTATAGCTATCTTTCGATGAAAAAAAAAATCTTTTTTCATTATAGTACTTCCGTGAATTTCAAAAATTATAGCAACAATAGAATAAATGCAAATAAAAAAATTTAAAAATAAAAAAGCTTTATAACAAAGAGAAAGTACGATATAATTATATTTAGACTCATGACATGAAATTTAATCGGCAAAATTAAATCACTTCCATTTTTATTATGGTTTCTTTTAGTTTTTTTTTGTTGCCTTAATACAAACTAATAATAATTTCATGAGCTTATTTAAAGTTTTGATTTATAATTTAAGCAAAATAAACAAAGTTTTTTCTTTTTCTTTTTTTTTGTTGATCGAAATTTCAAGATCAAAAAAAAAAAAATTATAAAATATTTAAAACTTCCTAAATTATTTAGTTAATAAGATCTAAGAAAAATTAGAAGTTAACTCTATGATATTAATTAAATAATAATTGAGTATTTTTTGGAAAATTAAATCTTAAAAAAAAATTAGGCGATCATTAGCAATAATTTAAATAATTTAAACAAATTTTTAAAATTTGTAAAAATACTCTATTACTGAATGGAAGCTTTTTTTCAAAAATTTAAATATTAAACAGGAAAAAAGAATTAATACTGGTTGAATATTTAGAATATTAATTTGGTCACTATTGTTATTCAATAAGTAACTCTTCAAATTAAAGAAAATATCTTTTTATTGTTAGAAATGGTTAGATAAAATGCGTTGGAATGAATTATAAAAAAAATAAAAAATCCATGATTTATTATAAATAAACAAATCATTAGATGCATAAATTGCTGAATTCAATTTAAGAAATATACAAAAAAAAACAAGAAAAACCTAATAAAATATTGTCGAAAATTAAATTTAGTCTAAAAATTAGTTAATTGTGGTTGAATATTCGACAACCTTTCTACAATCTAAGTGCTTACATAAAGATAATAAATAAAAAGCAGCTTGATGAATGATTTTTTTGATTTTATGGCAATATATCAATAAACAGTTTACTTAAATTAGATTGCGTCCTTAAAGAATGATGATAGAAATAAAGCTTTTGAATATTTATTTATTTATTTATTAATTGCTAGGCAAAGGTCCTTGAGGACCACATATTGTAAGTATGCTGTTAAATAAAGCATACTTAAATTTACTATAGTTTTTAATTGATAATAAAAAATAAAAAACAACGAATAAAAAAATACAATTAATTCTTAAACCTAAGTATAGATAAAAACAAAAATAAAAAGATACAAAATTATTGTTAAGATAATACAATAAGTATTTTAAAAATGATTAAAAATACAAAAATTAATTGTTAATTAGAGTTGATTTTAGAAAATTTGTTTGACTTAAAAATCTATTTTACAACTATTCACACAATGCGATAAAGAAATTATAACTGAGGATTATTAAACTTTAATTTTTCTGAGATTTCTTTTATCATGCTCTTCTTGTCTCTTCCATCCATGATATTTTTGATTTGATCACAAAGATTGCTTTTGAATATATTTAACTTTTCCATGATTAAAAAACTTCCATGGAAATTTCCATAAATCTAAGATAAGTTAATGTAAAAAATCTTAAATAGTTTCTTTTAAGAATAATAATCATTTATGTTTGAATAAAGTTAATTTTGAATAAATCAAAACCATTTTTATATAATTTCTACCATGACAATAGGTACAGTACACTCCGAAACAAAGTTAACGAAAACATATACATTGTTTAAACAGAGCATACACAAAACCGACACAGAACCAAAACAAAAACAACACAGAACAGAAACAAAATCAACACAAAACCATTTTAAATGTTTCTGTTTCGGTTTGGTTTTGTTTCTGCTCTGGTTTTGTTTTGTGTATGTTCTGTATAAACAGTGTTTAAACAGGTCGTTAACTTTGTTTTGGATTGTACTGTACCACAACAAGAATGGTTATTTAAATGCTCTTATTTAATCGTTCTTATCAATTGTCTAATTAGAACTATAGAATTAAAATTTACTCCACTTACTAAAGGGAACTTAGAAATAATCTAATAATAATTCCTTTCTGTAATCCGTAGCGTACCATATTTGTACCGTACTTTACTAACGTAGCATAAATTTCAAAAAGTTTATTCCTATTTTTGTACGGTAGGTTCAAAATCGGTTCAGTACGACACAATTTCAATATTTAAATTTAATTTATCTATTATGGTATTTTTGAATTTTTACCTCAGTTAAAAAAATTTCTAACAAAATGATTTCCATGAATTTTAGAGAAACTCGTTAGCTTTAACAAGTTAGCGTCGCTTTGCTCTTTTTCAAAGCGACATAATTCGTCTTTGTGTTATTTTTAAATTTAAAAAAATCTTTAAACTCAAAGTTTTTTTAGTGTACAAGCTAAAGTTTAGTGTACGATCAAAGCATTTTGAGCGGCTTTGACTAATTGATATGACTTGACTTTGAATAAATGATTTTTCCAAAGAATTTAATTCTTCAAACTTAAGCTCAGGTTTTGGCTTTTCTTTATAATCTTTCTGGTTGTTGTGTGATTTATTTTTTTCTTTATATTCGCCTACGCCTACGGAAAAGTATGACTACGGCTTATGATTTAGGGCACTATACTATTTGAAAAATAGCTCTATGAATATCTATCTATTTATGAGTTTTTATTTATTATCTATACCAAAATTTTGATATACCAAAAAAAATAATTCTGCTTCATACTGCTGTGGTCATTCACGAGATGATTTCATAAAACGAAAATGCAAATCTTATTCATATCTTTTACTCTTTGCTAATACCTGAGAATTCATGACTTAATCTAAAGTTCATGGTCAGCTTTTATGAAATTCATGAAAAGTACAAAAATCACCCCGGGAATGATCATATTGAATATTTAGATCTATTTACTACCGTGATGTAAATTAATTTTCCACATGAGGCCAATTGACATAAACATTTGAAATTTAAATTAAGTTTTCAGTTCGTACCATTTTACACTGGTGATAAAAATTTTTTCTTGCCTTTTTACTTTAATATTTTTATAGAAATAATGGAAAATAATTAAAATAGAAAAGCTGAGAAATCAATACTATTTGGCAACTTAGCAGTTCTACAATCTTAGATATGAAAAGTTCTAATATAAAGTGATAATATTATATTTGGAAATATTATTAAATACAGTAAGCTGGCCTTTTATTTCAATCCTCTAAAATTCAAAGAACGGGATAACTTAAAATTGATTACAATGTTAATTTACTCATTATTTTGTCCAATTAAATAGTCTCCATTTTTATTTATGGCACGTTAAATTAACATTTGAATATTTTACTATTAAAATAACTCATTGTAATATCACGTAACTTTATATTATGAAAAAAAGCTTTTAAGCTTTGTGAATTGGAAACAGTTAAAAAATAAAACTAAGTAAAATTTTTATTTATTTTTATAGTACCCTAAATCATAAATTTTAGTTCCTCTAAGTTTTATTTCTCCGTTAAATGACTTAATTGAAAACTATGTGAATAAAAATTTAAATATAAAATGACTTTAAAAAAAAAAATTAAATTTAATAGTTTTCACTGTTAAAACCTTTTTTGTGTGATTTTTTTTTCTTAAAATTTATTATCCACTTTTAGGATTATTTATTGAAATAATTATGAATCAAATTTTCTAAAATAAAAGCTAACTTTCGTAATGTATTGTCATATCTATAATATGGAATATTTTCGGAATATTGTTACCGTAAACGCTTGCGCACTACTCCAGGAATAAAATAAAAAATTCTATAATTAATCCAGGAACAAAAATCAAAATTGAGTTTTAATCCCGGATAAAATCAAAAATTTTTGTTTTTATCCTAAAAAATTAAAAACAATTTTTTGACATGGTGTCGATGGGAAGTTTTCCAGTGGAATAAACCTGAATATTTTGGTTTATTCCTGGAGTAGTGCGCAAGCGTTTACGGTATTAGAATAGATTTCACCTATTATGGCTCAAATACCGCTAAATTTTAACTAAGGTTTATGATTTGGGTAACTTTACCTAAAAAATTAATTTCATAAACGCTTTGTACAGTGCTGGTCATTCACGTGTTCCATTTGTGAACGTTCATGAACATTCACGGACTTTTTAATTTCACCGAATTCCCCCAAAGTTCACCGAAGTTCACGGAAGTTTCCCAAAGTTCCCCGAAGTTCACGGAAGTTTCCCAAAGTTCCCCGAAGTTCACGGAAGTTTCCCAAAGTTCCCCGAAGTTCACGGAAGTTCCCCAAAGTTCCCCGAAGTTCACGGAAGTTCCCCAAAGTTCCCCAATGTTCAACGAAGTTCACCAAGGTTCAAAGTTAAAAAAAATATGAAAATTTCTGGAAAATAATTTTTTTTAATTAAGGAATGAAAAAATTATTTAGTTTAAGAACGGTTTAATGATAAAAAAAATTATAAAATTTTTTAATAAATGTTAACCGCAGTTAATAATTTAATAAATTTAAGATATGTACATCGTTATTTTAAGTAAAATTACGGAGTTTTACTAAAAATATCTTAAATTTTCATAAAAAAATAGTAGAATTTAAAAAGTCAAATAAAACGAAACTTACGTCTTTTCGAGAATTTTTAATTTTTTTCCATTTTGAGATATTTTGCGTAAATTTTTTTTTTAAATTTCGACGAGTTCTCTTCAAAAATCATATTTGTTTTTGTCTTTTATTTGCGGTTTTTATAAAAAAAAATTGATCTAAAATTGTTTTACGTAAGATGAAGTCCTATTTTCTAAGAAATTCAACATTTATATTTTTTGTGAATTTGCGAGAAATTTCTCTTAAAAAAATATTTTCAGTTAAAAAAATAAATAAAAAAAGCATTTTTATTAAGAAACAACCAAGAACAATTTTGGATAAAAATATTAATTTTATTCAAGGCCTTCATTTCAGAATTTTTTATTAAGATTCTCGAGAGATTTCTCGAAAATTCTTTAAAAAAACACTGTTGAATTTTTTAGAAAATAGAAATTCATCGTAATTCAAAAAAAATTTTTATCGAAAACCGTAAATGCTGGACAAAAACAAATAGGAGAACTTTCCGACATCTATCAGAAAATGCGGTTTTGTATGTGGTTCTTAATGAAAAAATAAATGGGTGTTGTGGGGAGTGTCTTTTTTGAGTTTTAGAAAATATTAAAAAATTGCGTGAAAAAGTCATAATTCCGAAAAACAATCTTAAGCTTAAGTGGGGCTCAGTCTTTTTATTCACAACTTAATTCTAACTCTAGACCTTGTATGAAAGTTATTTTTTGAAAAAAAAACCCAGGTGTTATTTAAAAAAAAAATGGTTGTTGTTGCTTTTTCTAAAAAAATTAGGCGTAGTTTTTTAAATTTATTTACCGGGGTTATTAATTTATTTAAAATTTTTTCACACTTGCTAAAAATTCAAAAATAAAACTTTTTTGAGTACGTGTAGGGATCGATACGTAATTTTTTTAATTAGCTTCTTTACGCCTGCATCTAACTCTAATTAGCCGAACATACAGCTTTTCTATCGAATTAACAGCGTACTCGTACTCGAACCCTACCCGTACCCGAAGCGTACTAAAAAAAAAATCTATTTTGTAAATTTTTTTATTTTTGAAATTTTTTTAATTGGAAAATTTTTTTTTGAAAATTATTTTTTAGTACGGTTCGAGGACGGTCTGAACTGCCCTAAAAAAAAATTTTCCCAAAAAAAAAATGTTTTTTTTTAGTACGGTGACGGTTACGGTTCGGCGTTAATTTGATAGAAAAGCTGTAATAAAAATTTTGAATTTAATCTTTTTCAAAAAAAATAAAATACGAAATCCTTAGTATCTTTTTAGATTTATTATTCAGTTATCGAATTTTTATGGTAAAAAACGTTTTTTCACTTTTTTGTTTCAAGATAATTACATGATTTTTTAGAATTAACCGTTTTTTAAACTAAATAATTTTTTCATTCCTTAATTAAAAAAAAATTATTTTCCAGAAATTTTCATATTTTTTTAACTGTGAACCTTGGTGAACTTCGGTGAACTTTGGGGAAATTCGGTGAAATTAAAAAGTCCGTGAATGTTCATGAACGTTCACAAATGGAACACGTGAATGACCAGCACTGTATTTTACATCTTTGTTTTTTATTAACTACGTTTTATTGTAAGTATTTGTTTAAATTTTGAAGAAAAAAAAATTTCCACTTTGCCCAAAATTGATTGTATTATTATAAAGTAACATTTTTTCGCAAATTTTATTAACCAAATAGGATTAATTGAAAATGATTCAAGAAAAAGAAGATTCCAAATAAGAGGATTATTGTAATTCACAATTGATGCTATAAAATTTAATAAAATTGCTTGGGCAAAATTTTTTAGCAGTAGTAGTAGTAGTAGTTGCAACGTAAATTTTTTTCACCAAAGGAAGAAAGTTAAAATAAACGTTATTTTAATGGAATGAAGTAGATTTACAAAAAAAATTGTTGCATGCTTTAAAAAAAATAAAACCACACTTTTAGAAAAAAGACCTTCTAAAAGTCATATTTGATATATTTGACTAGCGAAAATTAATATATAGATATATATTTAAAAATATTAAATTTCTAAGAAAAAAAAAAAGAAAATTTTTTAAATTGTTTGCCCTGTTGCTAACCAATTTTATCCAAATTTTTTTCTTTATGAAATTATTCAATTGATTAACAAAATCTAAATTTTGTAATATTAAATAAAAATGCATGCTAAATAAGGTCGTGATTTGTCTCTAGTAGAAGAAAAATCTAAAATCTTTGTGTGTTATTTTTTCTTAATAAACTTAATTTTTCAAGAAAGTGTAAATTTGTATTAAAATTTGAAAAAAAAAAAAAATTTTTTGCATCTAAATTATCAAAATCACCCTATTTTCATGATTTTCTCTCGATTAGTTTAATTTAGCCTTAATTGGAATAATTACTGTCTAAGAAATTAATTTGAAACTAGATAAATGGATGTTTATTATTTTTCCTTCTTTGATAATTACATTTGGTAAAAGCTTAAAAGTAGTGTTGTGAATCGATTGACTTATCTTAAAATCGATTCGATTCGATTTCTTGATTTGTAAAATCGGCTAAAATCGATTATAAAAAATACTAAATCGATTAAAATCGATTATAATCGATTTAAATCGAAATTTTAAAACTAACAAAATGCATAAGTTTTTTAATTTATACAAAATTAACCAATTTTTAAAGTGTTAAAATTTGGTCATGTGGGTTAATTTTTGCAATTGATTAATGAAAAGAATGAATAAATAAAATAAAAAAACTTAATAATTTTAGGAAGAAGTTGAAAAAGAAATTTTTTTCATTTATCCATTCCGTAAAGAAATTTATAAATCAATTAATTGTTTAAAATTGCGATAAGTCATCAAATGTTTTCCTAACCAAAAATCGAATTCAGTTTTTATTTAGACCAAATAAAATACTTTATTTGACTGCTTGTTAACAGTTTAGAACAATTATGAAATCGTTCAAAAGATTTTTTATAAAAGTTTATCTTGAAAGAGGAAGTCTTATTTTAAACAACATCACATTTTTATATGATTCGAACTTTTAACCTTTTAAAATAAATTTTTTTTTTTAAATTTTATATTCTGAATTCATTTTATTATTTAATTTTGGTCTAAATTTATTTTTCGATTTAAATCGATTAAAATCGATTTTTTAAAATTTCAAATCGAGTTGCTCAATTAATCGAAAAATCGTCGATTTCTCACCAATCGATTCACAACACTATCTATAACTTTAATGGAGATTTAAGTTAATTTTTTTATAAAAATTGAAATATTTGAATTATGAAAAAAAGAATCAAGATTAGAAAATTGATTTTCGAAATTTTAAAAATCGAACTTCTTAATTATATCATAAAATTACATGTCAATAATATCATTCATTTACGTTACTATTATCTAGATGAATTAGAATCAAATTGAATAATTAAAAAAATATTTTGATTTTTTACTACTCATTAATTTCAAAATTAGTTTATTTAAAAGTTTGCTGTTTTATCACCATTGCAAAATGAAATTTTGTTAAAATTTGAAATCGACTTACTTGTTTATATCTCCTATAATACTTTTGAATGACACAAGCTGCTTCATACTGTTTATGGTCTTCACCACTACTCGAATTATTTTCATCATCGTCATCATGATTAGGTAAATTGGTTGTTAAGCTTGAACTTTTATTTAAAATTGAATCTGACGTAAAAGAAGATGCCGAAGATGACGATGGATAAATGTGTGATACTTCTGAATCAAATTCCTTACCAATATTATTCTGATTATTTATATCACTATTTATTTGACTCGAATTTATTGTATTTTCAACTTTTATTTTCTTTTTCTTTCTCAATATGTATCGTCTATATGCATTTTGTATAATCAAAGCCGCTTCGTACAATTCACGTTGTTCATCATCTGTTAGTGTCAATTGTGAAAATCCTTTTTCAATGGCATTTTTATAATAAATAGATGAAGATGATGCATGAAAATACTGACAAAATTCAGCTGTACTTGGTGGCGAATCAATATGAAATGAACTTGAACAAACTGAATCATCACCAGGACTATCATCTAAACTTTCATTTGTTTTTCTTAAATTAACGTCATACTGATAAGAAATGGAAGTAGTTGGACTTAAAGATGATCTTGTTGATGACGAATAACAACTACTTAAACTAATACGAGGGTCCTGGTAATTGCAATCGATGCTCTCGTCAAAACTAGTCGAATTTCTATGCATTGTAAAATTTTGTTGATTAGATACATCAAAATCAAAATAATTTCCTTTCTGTTGCAATAAATTTGAACTTGTTGAAAAACGATGTGATTTTATTTTGTTAGGCATAGCGGCAATTATATTATCAGCTAGTGCTTTAATTTTTTCGTCTTGTTCATCACGACAAGATGAAGGCGGACTAGACGATGAACTAAATTTTTGACTATAAGTTTCAATTAGACTAGAATCGAAATCTATTAACTTATTTAAATCAACATTAATTTTATTTTCTTCAAAAGTTTCCAAATTTTTCTCAGAAAAATCATTAAAATTTGTATCCTCTGATAAGAAACACGATAAATCACATAAATTTTCAATTAGATTAAAATTCTCATCCATAATGACATTTTGATTAGGACTTGGCAAAGAGTTTAGATCATAGTTAGTTATTATAGATTGCTCGGAAAATGGCGTTAGTTTTTTATTCATATTTTCTCTTTTTATTAAATTATGTTTATCTGAATCGATTAATTGTCTACATTCGATTAAAAATCTATCAAGTCTGTCTTTTAGCTTTGTATTGTTGCCACTTTCGGCTTCTTTAATTAAATTTTGGTAGTCTGAATACCATGACCAAGAAGTAATGTCTTTATTTTTTTGGCTTTTTAAGCAATTTTCAAAATGCCATTTAGTTAGGAAAAGGCATAAATCTTCATTTTTATATTTTAAAGCCAATAAACACGGAGTATTACCAAGTGAGTCTTTTTTCTCTAGATTTATCTCTTGACTCAAAAAATCCAAATTTTCACTTGTTTTTAAATTTTCACATATTGAGTAAAAATTACACTCGGCAAAAAGATGTAGCAATGTTTTGCCATCGTGTCTTGAAGTAAGTTCGTTAAGTTGATCCGAGAACAAAGAAGAACTCTTTGGTTGAGTTTTCAAAGTACTTTCTAGAACATAGGAAATTTTTTGCTCAAAAATTTTATGAGATTGTTGACTATTGTCTGAGGGTGTTTCACATGAGAAATAATAATCAGTAATATTAAACTGGTATATTTTTGATATTAACATTAGTTTTTCTAAAATTAAAAATTGATTTTTGTGCATTGCTTCAACATTTGAATAACCTAATTTTAAAATATTTAAATTTTAAAAATTCAATTTAAAATTCTACCACAAAACTCCAGATTAATAGCCTACCAAATTTCGAATAAAGGATTAAAGGATATATTTAAGACCATTAAAAATGGATTCATCTAAGTTACATGATAAAGGACGGCGCCGGATTTCAATGGAAAATTGGCCTAAAATTCAATTAAAAAATTATTTGTTTTTTGATTAGCTGCAAAAAAACATTTTCTTACTAGAATGCCATTTTTTTAAAGCTTTTGTAAGTTTTTAAGATAAAATAAATTTTAAAAATTTAATTACCTAGTAAAATATTTGTGTTAAAGTGAATTATCTATTTGGAAAGATTAAAGTTTAGCCTTGTAGAAATTGGTCACGCCAAGCAAGTAGCGTAAAAATACTAATATCGATTATTTACTCAAGTATAATTAACTTATTTACAAAATATCTAAACGCTACTTGCATGGCTTCATAAAAAGGCCGATTTACATAAGAAATCCGGCACACTCCTTTAAATTCATCATTCAAACATAAAATTTGCTATTTTAAATCGTTAAAAATGTTTCAGATTAGAGGTTGGACTAAACCTCTACCTTTTTTCCTAACTAAATAATATTTGGTTAAAATGCATGTAAATTTGGACGATTTATGAATTGTTGCGATTCTTAAATGGAAACCATTTCTAGACTCTTTACTTTTTCTATCCAACTTCGATATTGGTGTATTTTAAATTTTGTCTTAAGTTCCTACTAGCCGACTGTATCCGCAATCGCAGGCTGATTAATCTAATGTATTTTTTTGGAATTTTGAAGATTAAAAAAATTCTCTGATTTAATATTAGCTATTTGATTGTTTCTATCATCAACAGGTATTCGAACCAACTTTTCAAAATTCGGATGGAGTTCTAATAAGCATTCTGGATCTTATTATAACCGAGTCTAATAACATAATTTTTAGTGTAAATCATGGGCCACCTTTAGGTGCACCTAATAAAGGACATCATACAATATCTTGGATCGATCTAGAGTTTTCTGAAACACTTAAGAATAATTTCTGCGTTTCAAATTATATAATTTAAGGGGTAATTAACACTCTATGTTACAAATCTATGTCAAAAAATTAATTGGATAAAATTTTTCGTAGACTTGAATATTAATCAAATCTATACTAAATTTCTGAAATTTTATGATTCAGCTTGTAAAAAATTTATCCCTAAGTTTAAAAAAGTAAAAAAGACAAGCCATGGATGAATAAAAATTTAAAAACCTTAATTCGTAAAAAATATTCGTCGTGGAAGTCTTACATTTCAAGTGGTTGGTCATCCAGCAAAAGATACAATTACAAAAAGATTAGCAAAGTGTGTCTAAAAGAGATTCGTAAAACTGTTTTTTACTATGAAATGATTTTAGCAAAAAAATCAAAACGAACCCAAAATTGATTTATAAATATATAAGTAGTAAACAAGTCACTAATAATTCAATTAGAACTTTGGGTTTAGATGGTAAAATTATAAGCGAGCCTGAGAATGATTGAAACGAATTAAACAAGTTTTCTCAATCTGATTTTACTACTGATTCATCAAATCATACAGAGTTACTGTATGATAAAACGAATGTTAAATGTGACTCACAACCGAAAAATTTGGTAAGTAGAGAAATTACAATTAAAAAGCTCGAAAACTTAGACCCGAATAAATCTACTGAACCAGACGTTGTTCATGGATATGTGTTAAAAAATACAACCAAGGCCTTTTAGATTCCGATCTCCATTATTTTCTCTAATTCTTTCAAACTTGGTAAATTGTCAAATATTTGAAACTGGCAAACATTAAGCCTTTACACAAATCTGGTAGTAAGCCTAAAATTAATAACTATAGACATGTCTTTTTAACATGCATTCAGTCAACCCTCTTTAATTCGAACAACAAAATTTCACCAAAATTATGTTCGAATTAACGAAAATTTGGATTAAAATGGGATTGTTGCTTTAATTATTACTTTAATTTTTACGGGATTGTTTGTGATTCTTCAATTTTAGCCAAAAGTTTTCGGAAGCAAAAAGAAAACCAAAACACCGAAATTGAAATAATTGATAATAATTATCCTGGAGTAGATTTTCACTTGAGATTTATGGTACGTTTTCAAATCCAAGTTTTTATTTTTACAAAAATCAAAAAAACAACTTACCTTTATTTGTTTCAGACGATTCATATTGCTTAATAATAAATGATAAAGGATCACAATAAAGCGAGTCATTTTTGTATACATAAATAAATGTTTTAATCATTGGTGATTCTATTGAGACGTCATTCCTATTTGAATTTTCAAAAATAAAATTTAAATTGGGCAATTTACATTCTAAAACATTTTGATTGAGTCGAACAGTAATTAGTTCTTTGCCACATAAAACAATTTTAAAATTACTATTCGAAAAATTCGACCAATCACTTATTAAAAAAATTTTTTCCTCTGACTAAAAAAATTAAAAAAAAAATAATTTTTATTGAAAAATTTTTGAAAAAAAATTTACTCACGTTAGACAAACATGAATTTATAGATAATTGAACATTTTTCTTATTAGAATCCTCTGAGTTTTTTGGAATAAATTGTTTAGTTTTTATTTGATTTTTATTAATTAGATCATTTTTTTTGGTGTCTTCATTATTAACTTGATTCTCATTAAGTTGGCTTAGAATCTCATTTAAATTTTGGTCCATTAAATTAACCCTAATTGACGCTAATTTAACACTCTCGTTATCGAATAATTTAGACAGTAAATCGTCTAGAAAAAATTCGGGCTTTTCATACCAATTATTGAATTTAAAATTTTCATAATTTTGAGTGAAAATTTTTAAATTTTCATTTAGAAAATTTTGATTAAAATAATAAGGCCAGAGCATCGACTTTATTTCACTTTTCAATTCCTCAGTATTTGTATTAGCCTCAGTATCTGAATTTGTCAAATTGGATAAATTTATATTTATATAACATTCTGCAGTGTCCGTATTTGGAGTTTGTAAATAGTGAACTAGTACAAAATCAGGCTTATCCAAAAGCCAATAACATCTTCTATGAAATGTTGAAATTATACTTGAATGAGAATAACAACCATAAATACAATCAACCCCGTTTATTTTCAAATACATACGATCTTCTCTTACTGAATTAGCCCCACCGGTCTTACGTCGTTTCCAATTGAAACCGTCTTTTTTAAAATTTTTAACCTTACGTCTATCAAAAAGAAAAACCGAGCCATTTCTAGGCCTTTGAACTATTTCTTCCGTGAACCATGATGTCAATTGAGCACGATTTTTAAATTCTTCATTCGAGAATAAATAACTACATTTACTTAAAATATTGAATATTTCTTCGTTCGTATGCCAATGTTGGACTCGATAGGTCGCAAATGGTCGATCAAAAGAAAAATTTATTAAAAAAATATTAGAATTATTAGGCTCATTTTTAGATTTATTGTCTTTTATTAATGTCACTGGGCTATTTTTTTCAAATTTTTTTGTATCCTTAGGTAGGATATTCCGCGTCATTGTTTTTATTTTTTAATTGTCTTAGTATTCCTCTATTTTTCTAAGCCATATTTTTGCACCTTCAAATAATAATCATAATAATAGAAAGAAAAAAAATTGAAAAACTTTTATTAATAATGCAATAGAAAAAGAGAAATAGAGAAAAATTATAAATTTAAATTCACTATATTACATTTAAGATTATAATAAATTTTAATAATTATTGGTTAAAGGATCCTAGAGTTAAGAAATCAATTAATATAAACAAAAACACAACAACAACAAAAAAAACACTCTTACTAGAAGAAGAACAAATCGTAAATTTTTGTAATTTGATATTTTATCTATATCGAATTTCCTCTAAAAAAATCTTATCTTATTTTCTTTTACAGTAATTTAAAAATAATTTTTTTAAGAGCTAAATAAAATAAAAAAAAACAGAAAATTAAAAACTTTTATAGTTTCGATTGTTGCAAATTTCAATATATATAATTACATTATCATTTATTATAATTTTTTTATTTTCTAATTTAAGGATTTCGTGAGTTCCGGAACTCTTAATCTCAAGGCGCCTTAAACATGTTTTAAGTATATTAAAACTAATTAATCAATTTCTTAAATATAACGATATAAAAAGCTAAAAAATACTACTTGTTGTTACTTGATATAGGTTTTATTTTTTATTTTATTTTTTTTTCTAAATCCCAGTTTGATCTTAGAAACAAAAAGGTCAATTAATAAAATTGAAAATGCTTTTCTTTTTTTTCATAAGCTTATTAAGCTGAAAGCATATGATCTATTTAAAAAAATTATATTGAAATTTGGCTCTATTTCTTTTGAGTTTTCTTGAAATACTTTATACTTGACTTGAAATTGGCTCAAAAAGATGTTATTTTTAGTTGTTTATACTCATTAAGGAAATAATTGTTATAAAATTCATCTTTTCAATTTTGATAATTTGAATGACGCATACAAATATAGAAGTTATACTTACAAAAAGCTTCAAGTGTATTTTAATATCCAAATTTGATCATTTAAATTTGAATTTAAAGGATATTTATTTTTAATTTTTGACTTCAATTTTCTGAAAAAAATCAATTGATCGTCAAAAAAAACTTTGAATTGTATCGTCATATAAACAACTGGTCTAAATTAAATCTTTAAATATAGACCTTTGAAAGATACTTGTCTTATACATAAGAACTTGGTAATGGTGATTATTAATAGCTTTATATAGGATATATTGGGCGTTTGAAATACATAATAAGCTTTGAAATATAAATCTAAAGTCAATATTTTATTTAGAGTTACAAACTTGACTCGCCATTACTGGATATTAGAATAAAGATATATAGAAACCTTTAAAAAATCATTGAAAAATGTTTTAAAAAACAAGTCTTTAAGACAAAAAAAAACTACAGTTAGCCGCAAGACTTAGTAAACAAAAAGCTGATCCGTTCAATTTTGAAATTCGAGATTAAAAATATAATTCCGATTTCTATTGGCTCAATAATTTAATGTTCCTTTTCTTTTTCTTAATCCCTTTTCTTATGGTGTAAGGCATTTTCACCGAATTAAATTCGGACCTTACTCGTACTCGCACCATCGAATCCGAAAAAAAAAGGTTTTCAAAAAAAATGTGCATTTAAGGTACAGTACGCATATACTGTTTATTCAGTAGAAACGCTGAAAATTAAAATTTAATAAAATTGGGAAAAATAACTATCTATCTGATCAATAAAATTACTCTTAAAAAATTCTATTTAAAGAATCAGAATCTCTTATGATTTATTAATTGGGCTCATTTTTCAATTTCGCTATATTGAGGATCGACTGTAATTTATTTCATCGGTTTAATGTGTTTCTGTTTCTGGTATATTTTTTTGCGTAAAATTTAGCCTAGTTGGTAAGGTATTTGAATCTGCAGATATCAATGCTAAACCAAAGATATCAAAATTAATTTTTCTACATAAAAATTAATGAGTTGTTTTTAGGTAAGTTGATTTTTTAGTTGTTCTAAAATTATAAAGTCAAAAAAAAAATTTTAAAATATTTCTGAACTAAAAAAAAATTTTTTTTATTCAAAGGCTAAAAATCAATAAATTCTTTTTTTGAAAGCGAAAAATTTTGATTTCTTTTTTTTCGGTTAATATTAGCTAATTATACATCTTGAAAATAAATTCTTTAAAAACTTATCTAATTTATTTCCAAAATCAATTAAATTTGCTATAAATTTTTTTTCTTCTCTTTCTTTCAGTTATTTGCCAAAATTTGTTCATATCTTCTTCTTGAATTAGCTTAAATATCATCTTTATCTTTAAATAGAACTTCTCAGACATTATAATTAATTATTATTTTTTTCTATTTTCTCTCCTGTCAAAGCACAAAACTTGCCAAAAAATCCGGCAAAAAGAGTTTTAATAAAATTGAAAAGACCAATTTAGTTATAAAATATTATTTGTCATTTTTGTCAGGATTTCGAATTAGATTTCAGCAAAAAAAGGTAACATTTTAATTTTTTAAGTCTGATTTCAATAGAAAAAAAATTCAAAATTTCGTGATCAATAAAGTTTAAAAATTTTTTGCATGCTAAATTTATTTTTTCTATTTAAGCTTTGCGTTGGTGTTTATAAATACCAACATACTTTTTTTTCAAAATTTTGCTATTAACTGACTAATTTTAATAACGGCTAAAAAAAGCGTTTTAATTTTAGTTAATATTATAGACGGTCTCCCTTATCCCGAAAAACAAGCATTAAAGGTAAAAAATGAGTTAATTATAATTATTGTCAAAAAATCATAGTGGCAAAAAGATTTTTTTAATATACCGTAAACCTTTGCCATCGATACCATGTTATACAGCAGTTTCCACGAAAAAGTGGCATTACCATTACCATTACAATTTTCGAAAAAAATACCTTTAATAAATTTTTTTTCGAAATATTTTTTAAAATTTTTTTTTTGATAAAAAATCGGTAAAAAATTAAAAAAAAATATTTCGAAAAAAAAATTTATAAAGTAACAACTCTTTAAAGAATATGTCAAATTAACATTTTTTCCAATTTAGACTACGATAGGATGATACGATATAGAAAAGATTTGTAGAAAACATCGTCATATCATTCAAAATTATGTCCATAAAGGCTTTTTGTATTTTTTAATGATTTGATATAAAAGTTTTATCTTAATTTTTTTTTTTTAAAATCTTTTTAAAAAAATAAATTGAATTTTTTTTCCTTTTGAATAAACATTTCAAATAACGGATAAATTTGAAAAATTTGGGTTTAGTTTAATATGTTCATCTACAATTTCACATGTTCACATAATCAAAAATCTCATTTATAGGTTTAATTTAATTCGAAAACAAAACTTTAATACATCACTTGCCTCAAAAAAGTGGCATTACCATTACCTGACCATTATGGAAATTAAATTATTAAATTAACTAGTTGAGTGCACATTTGCGGAATATATTTTTAAGAACAAAGAGGTTTGAAGAGTCCTTTTACTAAATCATATTAGTAGCACATTTGTTTTCAACTTAAATCATTCGCACAGTCAACCCTCTTTAATATGAAAAATTTCTTTAGAATTTTGTTTGACTTTTTTTTCAAAATTATTTAGTTTTAATCAGAATTGTTCAAAAATATAAATTTAATTAAGATAAATCTGACTTTAGGTAAAAATTTCGAAATTTATGCAAAAATTTTTATTTTTAATCCAAAATTTTAGATTTTTAAGATTTTTTTAAGCCACTATCTAAAATAATTTTCTAAGTATTCTTTCAGTAAATTTTTATTAAAAATTTATGATAAATCAGGACGGTACGCCACAATTTTAATAAATGTTCAGTTATTGTAAAATGCAGGCTCATGAATGTTCAAATTTAGAATTCGTGAACGAGTAATATTGTATATTGCATTATGTTTAAAATAAGGACCCGCTGAACTTGCATATAAAAACAAGCCCTGCTAATTAAGAGTACTCGGTATTGGTAGGGTTTTTGATTATTAAACTCTTATTATTATTTTGATTTATTAAAATCAAGATCGAAATTTTAAAAATTTACTGAATCACTAAAATATATGACCAAATATATCTAAACTACTTTTTAATAGTTCTTATCACTAAAACAGTTCTATTAAACAGAAATCTGTTCTTTAATTTTTAGCTTTTTACCTCTATTCACATTTTTTAATGAAAAGATGATCACATAGTCTGCCATATTCAATCATAGTTATTTTTGCTGATATTTTTTTTTATGTGATTATCAAAATTTTTTGCCAAAGCTTATTTTATATTTTTATAAAAAAAAATTTGTATTTACAAAAATTCACATTCACCTTGTCAGGAAATGTTGGCGTTGTAAGAAAGCATGGTAAATTTTTTTCATGTATTGTATTTCAAATAATAAAGATCCTCATTAAAAATGTTTGTTTAATTGATAAATTCTCAAAAAAATTTATTTTGTGAAAATTACAAATTATAATTTTTTTCATTAACTTTAGCCAAGGATTTAATCAAGGCCAATTAGTTTGATATTATGAAATATAAATGGAAAAATTACATTTAGTAATTTTAAAATCTGTTTTTTTTTCGTTCTGGACTCAAAATGAAAAATTGTCAAAATTATCAATGAGAGAAAAAGTTCCCTATAGCGGCATGTTATTTTGTGTTTTTTGTTTTTTTTTTACCGAAAAAATCACTCTGCAAAGCTCTTAAAGTTACTTTTGATGACATAAAAAATTGTTTCCTACTGCAACAAAATTTGCTGCACCTGTTGGCCAAGTCTGCAAAAATTTGTGCAATTGCGTATTTTTTCTGCAAATTTAAACAGCATTAAATACACAATTAAAAATGCACAAATTTTTGCAAACTTTGCTAACAGGTGCAGCAAATCCGTCACTTTATCGCTAAATGTAGTTTTTAGAGCTTTCAAGAGTGATTTTTTCGGTAAAAAAAAAACAAAAACTTTATCATGCCACCTATAGCCCCACTTGAGAAAATGTTATAATACAATGATAATTGAAAATGTTGTAATTTTTCTATTGTTTTATTTATTTTTTCAAGGATCTTCTGTACTGTTTTTTTTCAAGCGTTCTTTTTATTAGATAATTTTTTACTGTAATTTACAATACTTCATAATTTAAAATCCACTTGAAAAGATTTTTGAATTTAAAAATGATACTTAAAAAGCTTTATTTTTTCTTTAGAAATTTCCTTTAAAATCACAAAAATAATTTACTTTAGTCAAATATTTATATTTTTTTTCGCAAGACTGTCTAAAATGATCGAAAATTTCTTTTAAAAAGAAAAGAAAATTAGTTGAAATTTTACCCAAAAAAGCCTAGATTTTTAACTAAAATTCTCTGTTCATAATTTACTGCGGAACAAATAAATAATGAAAATTTTTCAGACTTAAGTAAATACATTTATCAATCTTTGTTGTTTTTTTTTTATTTAAAGCTAAACAATTTTCACTGCAAATAATAACCAACCCAAATAAAAGCAAAAAAAAACTATTAAATTTCAATCATCAGGATATTAATTTTATTCGATATTTTTTTATAAAATGTTTGAAATAAGTTTATGTTGAAAAGTTAGTTAGTTAGTTTAAAGCATAAATATAAATATTTTACGTGTTTCATGCATTAATCCAAATTATAAAATCTCTAACTAGGAAATAAACAAAAAGATGGATTCTAAAAGGCTTTGAAAAACATACAGTTTTAAGTTTTATTGAGTCGTGCATGGTATTTATTCTTAAACCTAATCTTTCTTTTTAAATTGATTTTACATCGATTCCAGGACGATATTATGTAAACTAATAAAGAACTTCTAAATTTCCATACGAGTAATTTTTTTTTGTTTTAGAATTATTGAAAAACAAAAACGTTTTTATTTTTTTGGAATAGTTTAAAAAGCAGGAAGAAAAAGATGTTATTAAGCATGAACAAATTATTTATTAAAAAGGAACTTCATTTTTTCTTGATGAGGAGTATTTTCCTTTGTTTGTAACATTTCAAGGCTCAGAACTCGAATTTTTTGTTTTAAATTAATAATTTAGCATCAGGAATTTTTTCCACAAAAATTTACTTGACTTTAACTTAGGGACCAAAATAAAATATTAAAATTCATTTAATTTATTTTATTCTCAAATTGCTTTTTATTGAATAAGCATTTTTAAGAGCTCCATTAGGAAAACTATTTAAAAAAAAACAAAAAAAAAACTGGCTTCTCATTGTTTTATCATGAAGGCTTCAGTTTATATAAAAAAAAATTCAAAATTTATTTTTTAAGATTTATTTTTATGAAAAAAAAATTTTTTTTTAACTAAATTTTTGATTGTCCTCAAGGAATTTCAAGGTCACAGAAAAGCATTTTAATCAATTTTAAAATTCACGTAACATAATGATACATGATTTTAAAAATAATTTAAAAAATTTTTGATCCGTCATTTTAGGCTCGATTTAATTTTCAAATAAAATTCTCTGAACAAAAAAATTATTTATTAGCATTTTTTTTTATTTTAAATGACGTGAACAAAAAATTTAAAAGCTTAATTAATTTCGACAATTTCCAATTAGAATTTATTTATATTCTGTAAAGAGATTTAATTAATTTAGTGAATTCTTTTTTCTTGATTATTTTTGCGGTATCTAATTGTAATATTTAATTTTCAAAATTAATTAAAACTCATTTGATATTAGGCTCATAAGAATTGAAAGGAGATGAATTCAAATTTAATTTTTAGTTTTTGTTAATTATTTAATATGGGTTTTTAAACCCAAAATAACTAAAAAAAAATAGAGGCCAAATTTTGTGAAAGCCTTAAGAAAACAATAAAATTAAAAAAATATGCTTAAGTTAGATAAATTTGTTTTGGGCTTTTTCTAAAACTACCTTTGATTAAGAAATATTCTATATTGTTTTCTAAATCTTTTTTAAAAGAGAAGCTTTATAATCGTCTCTTGAATTTTTTATTCTTAATAATTTTTAAAATTTTAGGACAAAATATGATTACATAGATACAATCTAAAATTGTATTTTTTTCAGAGTAATTTCAAATTTTTTGAACACGATATTGTCTGTTCTCAAAATAGAGAAATAACGCTAAAGTCTTTAATTAGGATACACTTACCGTAAACTCGCATGTTCGACCCCGGGGTTTAAAATCGTTAATTTGGTTTTTAACCCCGTGTCTAACACGGTTTTTGGACATTTTTACAGAATGCTTTTAAGTCGGTACTAAAACTGAAATTTCTTTTTTTATGCGGTATTAAACATGTAAAAAATATAATTTTTATTTAAATTTGAAAATAAATTAAATTTTATTCGAAAAATTAATATTTAGATTTAATGCCTGGTTTAAAAATGAAAATTCGATTTTAATACAAAAATTTTACATTTGATTTTTAAAAATTATATACGAAAATAATTTTAAAAATGAAAATTATTACAAAACACTTTGTCAACTTAAAAAACTCTAAATCACTGATTCCTCGTTAGTTGCTTTCGATACCATCTCTCCCATTCTTGCCTCTTTTTAAATGGTCTTTTTATTTTTACTACCAAGTTTTATTTGGGCATAGACAACATCCAACTACCAAAACCATTTTGATGATTATACATAAAATCTTTGTTTCAAAGTAAAAAAGTACAAAAGCAACTCAAGTATTGTTCAAAAAATAAATATTAAAAGAAAATAAAAAAAAGTTATGACATCAAGACTCGAACCTGGTACTTAAATACATCTATCGCACAGAAAGCTTTTGCGTTAAGAAATAAAAACATTAAACAATGGTTTATTTAAGTTACCAATTTTGTGTTTTGTGACAAAGTGTTTTGCAATAATTTTCATTTTTAAAATTATTTTCGTATATAATTTTTAAAAATCAAATGTAAAATTTTTGTATTAAAATCGAATTTTCATTTTTAAACCAGGCATTAAATCTAAATATTAATTTTTCGAATAAAATTTAATTTATTTTCAAATTTAAATAAAAATTATATTTTTTACATGTTTAATACCGCATAAAAAAAGAAATTTCAGTTTTAGTACCGACTTAAAAGCATTCTGTAAAAATGTCCAAAAACCGTGTTAAATGCGAGGTAAAAAACCAAATTTACGATTTTAAACCCCGGGGTTGTTTGTGCGAGTTTACGGTAAATCCAAATAAATCTTTAAAAAAAATTTTAAAAAATCATGATTACGTATATAACTGATATACTTTAATTTCATTTTCTTTACAAAGTAAAGTAAACAATCTTCTTATCGTAGCCGTCCAAAATTTTTTTTTTAATTTTGTTTTAAAATTTTACAAAATTTACATTCTAACCCAAAATATAATTAAGATTTCATGTCCAATTTAAATGTTGCCGAAATTTACCTTGACGAAATTAATTATGTTCCAATTTTAATTTGTCTAGTTTTTTTCGTCGTGATTACTTTTGTAACGTTTTCAAAAAAGGAAAAATGTAACGCGTTATATTAAAAAAAAAAACTCGAGTTTCAAAAAGTACTTTTGTAACGTTATAATTAATTTTTAAAAAATTATCAAAAAAAATTTATTTAAATCTATGTTTAATCAGCTTAATTTACCTAAAGGAGATAACTCAATGCCTTATTTTGTCCACACATTTTAATATAATGTGGAAGCATTTTGATGCTATTGAAACTCCTCGTACTAATAATATTTTAGAAGGATTTAACTTAAAATTAAAATTTGCATTTGAGTGTAGTCAAATCTAATATTTTTTTGGTTAAAAATAAGTTTAAATATAAAGAGTTCGATGTTTGTCTTAACATTAAAAGCCTCCACTTAGAAATAAATTAGAAATTATTAACGATCCAATATTGCAACCAAAAATATATGCTAAGGGATAAAGAAATATATGTTGATACTTTCGTAAAATATGAAATTCGAACATTCGTTTTTTTTTTTAAAAACGGGAGAAAAAACTCAAAGGAAATGTTCTTGATGACAATTTTGAGTCAGAATCAGATACAGATATTCAAATGAAGAATTAATGATTTAATTTAATTATCTAAGAAAATTTATTTTTCTTTTCTTTTTTTAGTAATAAAATTCTATATATTCAAAAAGGAATTTTGTAACGATCACACTTTTCTTAGTAAATACAATTGTAAAAGTAATACTTATTAAACCGTTTCGAAAAAGTTCAAGAGCAATGTTTAACTAGTGCTTAAACCAAGGATCAAGTTGTTAAAATTTATTTTTTTTGCAAACAGGTGGGAATGTGAAGTTTATTTATATTCAATCATTTCAATTCAGCATTTTAAGTACCATTTTTTTACGAAACAATTTTTTTCTAAATTTTATACTGCTACAATTTGTAACATTTTTGCTACATCGAACAAGACAGAAAAAAATTTTTTTTTTCTTATGGAACTTTTTTTGCAGAACTGACTTTATGTTGAGTTAGTTTGATTTAACAAGTATTCTGCTTTCATTAAAATGATGTTATAATGTTTATATTAAATAGACTTTTTTTAAGCGGTGTTCAAATCCATCACCCGGGACTTTTTTTTTAAGTCAAAATAAACTTAAAATTATCTATTATATGGTGATAGACGGAAGCAAAAAAATTTTCACATTTTTGTTTGGCAAAGTTGTTACAATTTAAATCTAAAAGAAAAGTAGAAAAATAAAAAAGTTATATCAAATTAAACGAATTGAAATGAGTGATTCGAAATGAACTTCACAGTCCCAAACAGGCCTATTTCTAAACAACTTTTTAACCACAATATTAATTCATTTCAAAAATGTATTTTATGTTGAAAATCATTTAAACCAAAACCATAAAAAATTTAAGATTTTAAGAAATCGAGAATTGAGTCATAAATTTCATGCAGAAAAATGTATTTTTTTTGGTTTTTAGTTTTATTTATCAGTAATTGTGCTCCCATCGAATTATCGTCGTACAAAGACGCTAAAGTTAGCGTGTAGCAAGTGTTAACATGATTTTTTTTTTGACTAAAAAAAAATGTGACAAAAAATTTTAAAACATTTTTTGATTGATAACGATTTAGGAACGAAGCTAATAGTGACGCACATACTTTTGTATTAAATAATACAAAATGCTTTTTGTAATAAATTTAAAATTTAAAAAGAAATTTACAAGACACTTTTTTTTTATATTTAATTAATCCATAGCATCAAACAACTTTAATTAATTTATTTATAAAATTTTAAAAAAAAAGAAAAACTTTAAATAAAATATTCTTTTTTTAATTAGTTAATCAATCAATCTTATAAAAAAAAACTCATTTGTTTTTTCTTTAGAGTAAGAAATATGTTTTTAAGCTAGTTCCCTAAATCAATAAATGCTAAATATCATGGTATTTTGAGATATTGAGATCTATTAGAAAAGCTGTCACTATGTTTATTTATTATTTTGGAATCTTTAATTAAGATATATCTCATAAGAAAAAATTATAAAAGCTCTCGTTCTTAACAACAACAAAAAAATCCTAAAGCACGCTTGCTCTTGAAATTTATATATATATATATTTATTTTGCTTTTGAAATCAAATTATTTTTTTTTAATCGTGAAATTTCTTTAAGGCTACACAAATATTCTACTTGAAAAATAACAAACAATTTCGGACCACTCGTTAAATTGTAGCTACCTAAATATTTATATTTTTTATATTTTTAAATCGTATCAAATAAATAAATTATAATAATTTTGGTTTACCTGAATAGGTTTGTACAAAAATAAAAAATCTATCATAATTTTTGTGTTTTTAAGCTTTAATACTACAAAAACATAAAAATACAAAAAATATTTTTTTTTTTTTTCGTTAAAAATAATGAACTATTGAACTTAACCCAAAAAAAAAAAATTTTTTAATGAATTTTTAAAAAAATCGGTTTGAATTAATTTTTTTTGTCAAAAAAAAGGTAGTAGTAGTAGACAACCTAAAAACAAAAAATAACTTTTACCTATTTTTCAAGATAAAAATAGACAAATAGATTTAGTTTTCTATTTTTTTTCTTGTTATTTTTGTAATTATAATAATTATAAAAAAATGCCCATACAAAATAACTATGTCATGCCAAATATGCAAATAAGTCCCAAAGAGCCACAACAATTCGGCGATAATCAACATTTTACAGCAACTGCACATGAATATATATGTAATAATTTAACGAATTTAGCTCAATCGGTTGAGCCCAATCAACAAGATTTTAAATTTTTGCAAATTTTTTTAAACAGTCCAGCTTTAAAAGAACTAATAGACGTAAGTAATCAATTTTTTACATTTGTTGTTAATTATAGATAAATTTATTTATTGAATAGAATTAACCTCCAAATTTGGAGAAATATAAAATTAAAGTAAATTAAATTAAATTAAAGTAGCGTTTCGACGGCCATAGATAAAGAAAATAAACATTTATTTAAGTGTTTTCTTTCTTTTATTTCGTTAGATATTTTTAATTATTTTCTCTACTCTGATTTAAATCTGAATGAAAATTAAGAACGAATTAAAATTTCAAAAGAATATATTTTGATTTTCCGTATTTTTTTTGCTAATAATTCGCATTAAAAACGATCTTTTTAAGCTCTGAAAAATTGGTAATGTCTCAAAGTTGAAGTTTTTTTTTAACCAACTCTAATTTTTCGTAATTTTAACAAAGCATTGAGACACATTAAACCCAAATGGAATTATTTATGTTGAAAAGAAAATTAAAAAAATATATTCATGAATTTTAATGCTTTTTCTATAGTCATAATATTAAATGTAAATCACAAATTAATTTTCAATTTTTTATGCTTTTACTTAAGTTAAAAACCCAAATAGATGACACTGTTTTATATTGCTCGATGTCAAACTTATAAAACTACTATTTTAAATATATTTTGATCTCATTTTAGAACCAAAATATATTTAAAATTTAAGAACTAAGATTTTTCCCAAAAAGAAGTTATTCCCATGGTATTAACTGCTTCATACATCGTCTAATTATTCGCCTTTCGAATTTTATCTATTCTATTGTAATGATATGAATTATATGAACAATGTGATACTAAATGAAATTGGAAACATCCCATATACGTTTGATGGGCGTATTAAAAACAATATTAATTTTTTATACACTAAATTTGTAAAAACTTTTGAAAAATTTGATATAAAATTTAAAAACTTTGATTTTTGAGCACTTTTTAAACTTTCTTCTTCTTTTATTTATTTTTTTATAATTATTTAATAAATGAGTTCACTTGCTCTGTTGAGTTTGGCACTAAGCCGTTCAAGTGAATTGAAATATATATACTTTAGAAGATAATTGATCCTAAGAACTTGGAAATAATTAAATTATGTGACAATCAGATTAACAGTAATCGTTCAAAGCATTTTAATTGCTAAAAAAAAAACAGTCACGTGACCATGGGGGAGTTATCAAAAAAAATCCCTACAAGGCCGCTTTGAGTATTTTTTTTCACTCAAATTTACCTACCTCCCTGTCAGAATAGTTACCTTTTTGTCTAAAAATATGAGGCTTTACAACTGGCGCTTTTGGGCACAGAAATAATACATAAAAAAGTTAGATTGGTCCATATCTAGAAGAGCCTATTTCGCAGATATGCAGATCGAAATTTAGCTAACCTATTTTCTATTTGAGCTATGTTTTCTTGTTTCTGAAGTGTAGACTTGAACTCGAACCTTTGACCTTTGACTCAACTAGATTTGCTAATTGATTCAAATTCGCAGACCCTCCATCCAACAACTTAAACCCCTCGACCAATTAAGCTATCCTACCTATGCTAGCTTAAATAAAGTCACTTTATCAACTAAAAATTAATCTGCTTAAAATATTTATTTTTGTTAAAATTTTTTGGTTTAAGAATAAATAATGTATGTTTCAGTTGGGTCAAAATATAATGAAGTATTTAGAAAATATTGGATTAAAATCAAATTATGTTGATAAAAAAGGATAATATATAAGATTTATTAACCGTGTCCAAAAAGATATTTTCCTCGGTATCCTTTATGTTTTTTTTAATTTAAAATTTTTTCCGACCACATTTGTATTAGTATGGTAATGGGTGTCCTGACCTGATCAAATAATAAAATAAATCCTTTTGAATGTTCTTTCGATAATTTTAATATTTACGCTTGAAAATTTAAATGATGACAAAAAAATTTAAAAATTTTGAATTATTTTCGAGAATAAATGCCGCATTTATCACTTTTCAAAAATATTCAAAAATACAATGTTAATGCTGCAGTTAAAATCGAAATTTTGGATTAAATTGCAATGCAACAAGATGCAAGGCATTACGGTAGTTTTATAAATATTTATATAAAAAAAAACAAATTATATTGTGTTTATATCACTTGATAACTCGCAATTTCTAGGCTTGTGATTTCATTTAACAATCGTTGTTAGAATTTTCTGCGATTTTCTAAACAATTTATTTTATCAAAGAGTAAAATCATCAGGACTTGGTACTTGAGATACTGAATTAGTAATGAAAATAATAGGCACAAACAAAAGAAAAGATTTTGATAACTCTAACGCCTATCATGTCAAAGAGGCTTTTAATTATAGAGATAAACAATGTGCTTTTTGACCTATGCAAATTTGATAGATGTACCCTGTGTCCGCCACTGATCAGTATCTTTATTTTTAAGGGTCGTAAATCGATCTCTTTAAATAATTAATAAATAAATATAAATAATCTTAAAATTTGGGTTTAAGGACTTTATTTATAAAAAAGAATACTTATTAAAAATGCATCTAGCTGACTTTAATCTAATCTCCAAAAATACTAAATTTTTTGGTAACATGATATCTTTAAATTATTTTTTTTAATGTTTTAAGTGTTTTGACACAATTGTAAATACTCAAGATGTAAGCTTACAAGCACAAAACAAAGATAATATATCGCTAATAAAATCAGTTCTAACTGATCTCGAACCAATATTGAATCGTAATCGAGATGCTTCGGAATTGTACAAAATTCTTTTATCAGATAATATGAGATCACTTATAGAAGCACATGATACAATTGCCCAACAAGACTATGACAACGATGAAAATATACTTGAGAGTATAATTAAAAAACAAGAACAAGAATTAAATGAAGATTTGAATGGTGAACTATCGCCATTACCCTATTACGCCAGTCCACCAGTCGATGCTATTCGCATGATTGGTATACGTAAAGTTAACGATGAACCTTTAGGTATAACTGTACGAATAAACGAGAATGGCGATTTAGAAATAGCGCGTATAATGCATGGTGGTATGATAGACAAACAGGGTCTTTTACATGAAGGAGACATTATCAAAGAGGTCAATGGTGAACCTGTATCGACACCTGAAGACTTACAAGAAAAATTAAAATCAGCTAAAGGTAGTATAACTTTAAAAGTAGTACCTTCATACTATGATATTCCATTGGCATCACAAGTATATATGAAAGCATTGTTTAATTACGACCCGAATAGAGATAAATTAATACCGGCTAAAGCTGCTGGTCTATTTTTTACAGAGGGAGATATTTTACAAATTATATCTCAAGAAGACATTCATTGGTGGCAAGCTAGAAATTTAAAAACAAATCAAAAAGGTCTCATACCATCGCTTTATTTAGAAGAAAGACGCAAAGCATTTGTACCACATGAACATGACTTTTCTCAATCGTCTTGGGTGTGTGGTCTTATTGATAGAAAAAAAAAGAAAAAAATTCTATTTAATGCTAAAGATCATGCCATGTTGGATAAAGCAGATTTAAAGTTGTATGAAGAAGTAGCTAGTATGCCGCCATTTCAGCGAAAGACTCTTGTTTTAATTGGTGCTGAGGGAATTGGTAGAAGAACTTTAAAAATTAAATTAATGAATTTGGATCCGGATAGATTCGGTATAACGATCCCTCATACATCAAGACAAATAAGAGACAATGAAGAGAATGGCCGAGGGTATTATTTCGATACTCGTCAAGCGATGGAAGCAGATATTCGAAAGGGTGAGTATTTAGAATGGGGTGAATATAATGGTAATTTATATGGTACTAAATTGAGTACAATACGTCAAGTTATTCAAACTGGTAAAATGTGCATAGTTGACTGTTCACCCAAAGCTTTAAAATTATTAAGTAATCAAGAATTTATGCCCTATATTGTGTTCATAAAATGCCCACCCACAGTCGATGATTTATACTCAATGAAATTAAAAAGTTTGAATCCAAGCAAGTTTAAAAATGTAACTGTTAATCAATCAATATTAAATATTGATGAAAGCGAATTTTTTTCGGTCATAGAAGATAGTGAAGCGGTAGAGAGAGATTATCATGCTTATTTTGATTTGACTATAATGAATGAGGATATGGGTCGTTGTTTTAATAGTTTAGTCGAGGCTATAGATGCATTGAGAGCTGAGCCACAATGGGTGCCAGTTAATTGGCTTTATTAAAGCTTTAAAATTTAATTAAAAAAAATCATCTATTTTTTCTTATTGCTTTTAAAAAACTATTAGACTAATAATTTGCATTTATTTTTTTATTTTCAAAATTTAAAAAAAAAATTTAATGATTTTTTCTGGTGTAAATACACGAAGAATCTGAAAAATTACATTCCATTTTAAATATTTTTTTTTCTTCGAAAAATTTTAACAATTTTTTATTTGAAATTAATGCCGCATATCAAATAAGACTTAAAATATCAAAAATTAAAATGATAATCATTTAATGGTAGTTTTTTTTTTATTCTGAAAGAGTTTCTATTTTTTTTAATTAAATATTTTTTCCTTTTTTTTTTAAATAATTTAATTTTTAAATATTTAATCTTATTTGTTCTTTTATCTTGTTATTTTTTTTAAAAATTAATTTATAAAATAAAACTTTTAATCTTGCAAATTTTTAATTTTAGCTTTTCCAGATAATTTTGGTAATTTAAAATTTTTCACTACCTTTTTTTCGCAAATTAAAAAAGTTCACTTTTTTCACTAACGATAATTTTCAACTTTTTTTAATATACATAAAAAGTTAGATCGAACCTTGTGTTTGGATATTAATGGATCGAAGATGTAAAAAAGATTACATTGAAATCTTGAAGACCATTGTTACAGAAGCAATAGTGCACAGTCTAATATTATAACAATCGTAATGAACGACATTGAATCGACTGGCATGAGTGCCTTTAAAGAAGTTTTTCCTGATGTTCGTAGAAATTCCATTTCGGGTAGTACTTGTCTATGATTCAATTATGGAATTATACGCTTAGCTTAGACAATCATCCGATTTTTGAATGTTCATGAACGTCGAGGAACATGTGAAAGACCAGTATTGTATTTATTTATGTTTACTAATAAAAATTAATTTAATTATTTTTAATTTATAATTTTTAAGCAATTAAATATAATTAGTTATCTGTACACTCGTCTCTATTACAAATCTTTTTATTGTTTTTTGTTTTTAAATTAAAAAAAAAAATTTTTTATAATCCGACAGAAACCTCGTTTATTCGACAGAAAGCTGGGAACCGGGGGGTGTCGGATAATCGAGGGTTGAATGTAGTTATGATTCAGATTCAAATGATGGCAAAGATGACGATTGTGAGGATAAAAAATCTCCGCTACTATCTCCGTTCACTAGAGCACTGACTCCGTTCACCGAAATAGAGCAAAAAAAAAAGAAACTTTATTGGTTCATGTAAGCTCCAAATAAAAAAATTTAACAATTAAAAATATCTAATTATTTCTAAATTGTCGTCAAAATACTTAACCGATAACAGGAAAAAAACTTAATATAGTTAATAAAGACAAATATAGTTAACTAAAAACTTATTTTGATCTTACCAAGTATTTAATTTTACCATACGACCAATAATATGACGACTATTTTGACGATATTTTCTCAACAAAAGAAACAGATGAAATCGATCAAATTTTTCTATGTCAAAATATTGAAATTATAAAATTAATACAAAAATGTAGAATTAAACAATTCTATTACTAGATAAACCTTAAAAAAATGCTTGGTTAAACGATAACATTTCAAATTTCATAAAGAACTCAATTGTTTCGAATATTTACTAAATACGATTGTGCAATTTTCACCGGTAATTTTGCTTTTTAAAAAAAAATGCCTAATCAATGATTATTTTAGAAAAATATTTTTAGATCTTTATATTTCAGCTCAAAATTTAGTGTCTAGTAAAAAAAAATTGCTAAAATTAATTTTGACTCGCTTAAAAATATGACACCAGTATATTTAGAATTTTGTAAAACTGAATCCAGGACCTGATTTATTTTCAAGACTAAGAGATCGGTTTGAAAAATATGCGACAGAAATTTATTTATTTAATGCTAGGCAAAGGCCAACTTAGGCCATTTGTAATAGTACGCTGTAAAATAAAGCGTACTAATAAAAGGAAGAAACATTTTTACAATTTAGATAAAAAATAAAGTATGAGAATAAAGTTTCACATTAAGAAATTTCGATTAAAAAAAAAACAAAAAAAAGAAACGAAAAAAAATTTTTGTATAAAGATAACAGTAAATAAAAAATAAAAATAAAATTTCATTAGTTTTTAAGATTAAAGATTAGAAGAATAAATAATAACCAATAAAAAAATATAAAGCCCTTGGTTTTTTTTTTACAATTGATTGTTCTTTGTGTAGCTCAGTAAACTCGCGATTTTTCTAATACGTTCCTCTCTTTTTTTCTCGTTTAATAAGATACCTATCTCTTTACCGACGTTTTCATTCTCTCTCCCTAATTTCCTCCGATTATGTTATTTTATGTGATTTTACACGCGTCTAGAGTTGATGTTCCTAAATCTATTGATGACATATCTGTAATTTCATATATCTGCGACACAACTTATTCAAATGAAAATTAAAAAATTATCCTTTACTCTTTCTTACAGTACATTTCTGAAATAAGTTGACAACTTTTTAAACAAATTTTAAGAGGGTGTTAAGCATCCCATCGGCAATGTTTTAAGACGTCTTAAACAACTCTTAAGTAAGTTTTAAGCAAAAAAAATATCCTCTTAAGCATGTTTTTTTGTAAAAATGTCTTAAACAAAAACATCGTCTTAAACACCTCTTAATCATTGCTTTTTGACTGCTTAAAATCTCTTAAGACGCTTTTAAACAACCTCTTACAAAGACTGTCAAATTATTTCAAAAATGTACTGTAATTCAAATGGTTTCCAAACATTTGGTAGTCAAACTTACAAAAATTGAACTATAAGTTCCAAACATAAACGGCGAAATTCGTTTGAAATTTGTGAATAAATATTTTATTTTAAGCTTTTAGTAGCTTTTGATAGATTGTAAAAATTAAGTCAAGTCAAACTCATGTACTTTTTTTTTAAAAAAGGCATTTTTTTTGTAATTTTAAAGCAACTTTTTTTCATTTCAAAAGCATTTTTTATATTTATTGGAAGCATATTAAAATCGATGAATTAATTCCTTCAAAAATAGAAATAAGTATGACCTTTAGAGAATAGAAACCTAATTTTATTTTTTAAATTAGTATCTTTTACTAGGAATAATGTTAATTTTTAAAATTTTTTCAGAAATAGGCCAGTTTTGACCAGAATGATCACAAAACAAGGAAGACTCATTGTCATAAAAATGGTCGTTTTGACTAGAAAATTTTCAATAAGTTTGGAACTGTCTCATTAGCTAAAAAAAATTAGTGATGGATCTAGGTGTGTATTTTCAGAATGACCTTAAATGTAATGCTCAAGTTAATTTCTCTTCTGGAAAAGCGAATAGAATTTTGGGAATGATTTCTAAAAATTTTAAATTTTTAGATCCTAATATTATCAAACTACTTTATACGTCATTAGTTAGACCTAATATTGAATATGGTGTAAGTGTCTGGAACCCATGCTTGAAAACAGGCATTAAGGTATTGGAAAAGGTTCAACAAAGGGCCAAAAAGTTAATTAGAAATTAAGAAAGGTTAAAAAAATTGAATCTTACGTCTCTCGAAAAAAGAAGAAGAAGGAGGGGAGATCTAATTCAATTTTTCAAAATTATCAATCGTTTAGAAGATGTAAAACTGATAGGTAACTTTAATTTTGTGAAGAGAAATAATTATAATTTAAGAAGTAATTCTAAGATGGGGAGAGAGCTCATAAAAAATGCCCATCGCGTTTTAATTTTTTTTTTTCAAATAGAGTGGTCAACGATTGGAATAGCTTACCGAAAAACGTTATTGAAGCAATTTCATTAAATTCATTCAAAACCAGACTTGATGAATGGTTATTACAAATGAATTGCAATGAACTGCTATAGCCGCACGTCTCAACTCGACATGATCGCGTCGCAGTTATTTTGACTACTTCTACTACATTTTCGTCATTATAAAATCAAACTTTAGTAGCTGAAGGCCCTTTTCATTATGAATACAGACTAAAAGTCAATTAAACAAAAGTCTTTTAAATAAAAGATGTTTTTTATTTTTAGAGCAGAAGTCTTAAAAATTTAAGGCCTCCTTTTCTTAGAAATTTACCTGATGGAAACAAATAATAATTAAATTTACCAGCAATCTATGTTTTTTGTTTCTAGCTTACTTGAGTAATTTTAAAATTTTATTTAAACAATAGAAAAGAAAAAGAATTTAAGTCAAACGAAAGAAATCTATGATTCAGATTTTTTTTTGCATAATTTGCATTGTGTTGCCCTCTTTAAATCATTTACTTCTTTTTATTTTTAATGAAAAAAAAAATAATATTTTTTCTTTATTCATTATGCTGAATAAATGCAAAAATTTTGAAAAAATTATTAAAAGTCTGAATAGTTTTATTTTTCCTAAACATGTCATCAACCGAATTTGAACTAGAAAATTAACTTCTATACTAACTACCTATTTTTTAGAATTTCAAAAAAAATATCACTTTTATCTACTCCCTTTTTTTTCTAAATAAAAGGTGCTAAATCTAATACATAATTAAAATTTTTTGATTTGTTAATTCAAAAAAAAATATTAATTAAACTTTTTTAAAATTGGCAAAAAAATGCCAAGTAAAGAAAATTAATAATTTTAATTTATTTTAGCTTTTATTTTTAAGATCTAAATGATATAGACGAATTTTAAAGGAGGATGTACACAATCAGAAGAAGACACAATCTTCGTTTATGGTTAACAATAGGTCTTGTGTTATTTGTGGTATTTTTCTTCATGTTAATATTTCAATCAAAAGAAATAGATGATACTGAGAGAATAATTCAACGTAAGCGAAATCGTTATCGTGAAAAAGTCAATGAAAGAAATCAACAAGAAGAAAATGATCATCGTGTAAATAGATTTAATTTTAGAAATCCTAAAAATTATGACGATCAAGAACAAGAAGAACATCGTAGCGAATTATCACGTACGATGAAATCATTGCAAAAATTAATTCACTTAGATCTTAAGGGCTCACCACCCAAGTTAAACTATCTCAAAGAATTAATACCATTTATGAAAAAAGCCGGTGCTACTGGAGTTATTATTGAATATGAGGATTTTTTCCCATACAAAGATGATTTAGAAAGTATATCGAATCAAAATCATTATAATCATAAAGAACTAAAAGAGTTATTTGATTTGATTAAGCAAAATCAAATGACTGTAATACCTCTTATTCAAACTTATGGACATTTAGAATTTGTTTTAAAATTAAAACAATTTGCGCATCTTAGAGAGGCGCCTGAGCATTTTCAGGTCATTACGCCATGTTCAAATGAGACATATTCAAAAGTCATTTTTAAGATGATTGATCAAATTTTAGAATTACATCCTGAAGAGCTAGAGTATATTCATATTGGTTGTGATGAAGTTTATCACATAAATAAAAATCCTTCGTGTAGTGTTAACTTGCCTAATTTAAAAACAACTCAAGACTTTTTTATATAGTAATTTAAATTTTTCTAATGGTTTTTAGAAATTTTAATTAAATATTTATTTCAAAAGTCATGTTACAAATGTTGTCAATTATATTAAATCGAAACGACCAAATTTAAGTGTCATGATTTGGGAAGATATGATAAGACATAATATGCTAAATCAGGTATTTATAACAAATTTACTTAGGAACCTTTTTTTTTTTTGGAAACTTCTACTGTCATTGTACCTGGTTACTAAAATTGAAATAAATAACAAACCAAGGTTGTTAATTTTTAAGAAAATCGTAATTTTGACAGGAATTTTTAGGTTAGTATACGATACGATTATTAAGGCGTCAGTAGTTAACATACGAATTAAAAAACCTAATAAAAACACAAATTAATCGTCATTTTAAGCTACATGGTTTTGATGGTTAAAATATTAGTATCTACAGCGTTTCTACCGAATTAACACCGTACCCGTACTCAAAAAAAAATTTTTCGAGTACGGGGACGGGTTCGGTACGGCGTTAATTCGGTAGAAATGCTGTAATAACAACTACAAAAATCTTACCATTGATTTAATTTGACCCAAAATTGTTTCTCTGACGCGCTTTTCAAGTAGTTTTTTTTAAATATGCTATTAAAATTTTAAATTGCGAAAAATTTAATATTTTTGGTCTAAAAATTTTCATCACCATATTTTTTATCCTATCAATTATAAGCTTTTCCAAAATTTATTATAATTTTACATATAATATATTTTTTTCTTTTAAAATATTCCTCATAGTCTAAAGCCCCTGGGAAATTTTTATTTTTATCGGGCGATATTTGTTTGTATAAGAAAAGTGAACCTAAAGGTTTTTACAATTGATACACCCTGAAACACCCTATCAAATTATATGAAACACCCTTTCACACCCTTTTGATTCTGATAGAGAAGCTCAAATTATGTTTGGGAAAAATATTCGTGAAAGCTTCCGATTGAGGAAAACTGGATAAAAATGCCAAAAATGGTTTTAAAAGACCTTGGAGATACACCCTAGTTAATTTTTAGTTTTCTATTTTAACTCTAGTAAAGTTAATAATTTTTGGAGGGTTTTTCGGGTCGAAGATCACGAATTTGATGTCAGTTTTGCGACTTATTTTGAAAAAATTTCCATATCTAAGGTTGCAGGAGTTGAAATTGCTTTTTTAGACAAAACCAATACCCTAATTTTGATTTTGAGAGTGAAACAAAACATTTCCCGTTATTTTTGACATTAAAATTTCAACTCTAAAATATGGTTAAAAACTGTAATTGATCTATTGAGAAATTAAACAATCTTTTAAAAGCACGTTTTTTTTCCAAAAATAAAAATTTCCCAGGGGCTTTAGACTATGAGGAAAATATCGAAATTAATTAGTATGTGTTTATTATATGTATTATATGTAAAATTATAATAAATTTTGGAAAAGCTTATAATTGATAGGATAAAAAATATGGTGATGAAAATTTTTAGACCAAATAGATTAATTTTTTAAGAAAAATATATATTTTTAACGGAGAAATACTTTTTTTCATCTTAAATATAGTTCTAGTAGTCATATTTCCCTATTTACACCCGGTGTAACTTTTGAAAAAATTTTAAGGTGTGCCTTTTAAGAGTACTATTTACCATAATTTACTTAAAAAAGAGTAAACTTATGCTATGCAAATCTCAAAATTTTCCAATATTCTTTATTTATTTACTTGTTTTACAGTACATTCACAGGCGTTTGAAGGTTCTTGAACGGTCATGAATATAACTTTTTAATAACCAAAATATTTCAAAATATGTTCCATATTGCATATAAAATCTTTTTAGATTGTTATAGACCTTTTAAGTGTAGCAAAATTTTTCCACTTTGAAGCAATTTGCAGTGCCCATTCAACTTTATCAGTGCCCATTCAAAAGAAATTTAAATTTAAATATATAATGGTAATATCTAGCTAAGATAGTATAAAAGAAAATTTAAAAAGATTTTTTTTTTTGTACGGTACGAGTGCTGGTTTGCCGTTAATTCGCGAGAAATGCACTATTTTATATCTTTTAGTGTAAAACTATTAAAATTTACCAAAGTAGTTTTTCAAAACTTTAGATACGAAAGATTTAAAGTTGAGGAAGAGTGTAATATTTGAATTAATTTCAGATGAAATATGATTTAAATTCTTGATGATAATTCCAAGATTCCTCCTTCAAATCTCTAAGCTAAGTGCTATTAAAACTATTTTAAAAATTTTCCACTAGTTCAAATCAGCTTTACAAATTATTAATTTTTAATTTACCTATAAATTCGACGGTGACATTAGTTCTAGCAATGTTTAAGCTTGGTCCAGTAGTTGGTTATTTCGGTCATCAAAATAATATAATTCAGCAAGTTTTTTTTAATTTTTATTTTCTCTAAAGTCGGATAAATCTCAAAAAATGATAAGTAGGAAAAAAATCCCAGAAAATCCAAAAAAAAAATTACTTTTGTCATTTTCAGAGCAAAATAATGGTCAAGAAAATTTTGTTTTAAAATTTTGATAGAAATTCTTTATCCGATGCTACAAAAAAATTTTCTCCCGAATTTTTTAAATAACTTAATTATCTTTAATTTGAGACCAAGCTTGCCAAAAAATAATACAATTTACATATCATTAAGCCTTTTTTAGCTAAGATTACCAAAAAATTCCCAAAAAAGACAAAAAATGGTCTGAAAAAAGACCTAAAACTACTAAAAATTTTACATAATTTGAAAGATGAGACAGAGGTCGAAAGATATCTGTAACAATTTGATTTCTTCTTTGAAAAAATTAACGGCAGGAATAAAATAAAAAATTAGAAAATTAAAATACAGTACATTTCTAAAATAAGTTGACAGTCTGCTTAAGACCGTCTTAAGAGATTTAAAGCAGTCAAAAAGCTATGCTTAAGAGGTTCTTAAGACGATGCTTTTGCTTAAGCAAAAACTGCTTAAGAGATGCTTAAGACGTTTGGATATTTGGCTATTACACATCCCAGGTCCTAATTCCTGTAGGATCCTGCACCTGATTCCTTAGGATTTGGACCTCAGGATCCGGTGACTTGATTTGTGGAGGTTCTGTACATGAACCCGGCAAGATTCTTAACAGAATTATTAAGGAAATATTAAGAAC
>NTPY01000843.1:627118-660148 GCA_002922825.1 Brachionus calyciflorus | reverse complement strand
ACGCCTCTTAAGCATGTCTTAAGACCCTCTTAATATTTGCTTAAAAAGTTGTCAACTTATTTCAGAGATGTACTGTAAAAAACAGACTTGTTCTAAATTTTCTAGACGTACTGTATAATTCAAAATATTTTTGGAATATTTTTATCGGAGTAGACATGAGTTATTAAGGCTCAAAAACAGCCAAATCTTAACTAAGGTTTATGATTTGGTGCACCTTAGGAAACTAACTATAGAGATTTAGCGGATAAAATTAGATATTACGCAATTTTTCTTATAGCCTTTTTCAAAAAAATGTCCTAATTCTTAAGTCATGTTTTACTAGTCAAAATACACAATATTGGATTTAAAAGATTTTTTTTTTTAATTTAGACCGATATAACACTTAGATATTTTGCTAAAAAAATAGTTCCAGTTGTTTGGAATTACAGAGCTGAAGTTGAAATTAGTGATTATGTATTTAAAAAGTAATTAAATAAAAATATATTTTTTAAAAAATTTTACCTAAAAATTATTTTTTAGATATGATGATTTATTTTCCGAGATATGGTTCGCTAGTGCTTTCAAAGGAGCAACTAGACAACTTGAACTTATACCTGATACAAAACTTCACTTTTATAATCATCAATCTTGGTTAAATATAATCAGAAATTTTCCTAGTACTCATAAAATAAAAGGAATGATGCTAACTGGATGGTCTAGGTAATCTATACAATCAAAATTTTATCATTAATATTTTCTAAAATATTTTAAAAATTTTAGATATGATCACATGCAATCTGTATGTGAAATAATGCCTGCTGCTTTACCGTCAATGGTTCTTTGTCTTCAATCGTTAATAAACTATAATGAAGATGATAGATTAATTTTTGAAGAAACAAAAAAAATAATAAATTGTAATTATGAGTCACATGAATCAGGTTTTTTATATGACATTAAAAATGCTAAAGAATTAAAGAATCCATATTTAAACGTCGAAAAAGTTATAAATTTATACACGTGTAATTTTCCCGGTGCAAATCTTTACAATTGGTTGTTGGGTCTAAAATTAACAACTGAATCTTTTGAGAAAAGACACAATATTTTATCAGATGTCTTAAATAAATACAATCTTAAAAATAAATTTTTTAATTCGATGAAATTAGAAGAAGCTACAAAAGTTTTTTATCCGTCTTTTAAGACCAAATTTAAGATGCTATTATCAATTGGTGAAAAAGAATTCGATAGTTTATTTTATGCAGATTTATACGAAGAATTGTCTGCTGTTTATATACAAAAATATATTGATCTAATTGACGAGAGATTGATTGAATTGAATAAAACAAAAATTCCAGACAGTGCTTCGATTAGACCTTTGAATAAAATTGATGTTGGTCAATCGATGCTTTAAATATAAAAAATTTAAAGTGATTCATTTAGATCGAAAAATGTTAGTAAATTAAATTTTTGAAAAATTTTTTATTTATATTTTGTTTTGTTTTTTTTTTTAAATAAATTTTCTGATTAAATGATCTGTCAATTCAATAATAATAATTTGCGATTTGCTGTAATTTATTTTTGTTTGAAAATTTTGGGTCTTTTATATACTATCTGACCAGGGACGACCAAAAGTTGCGATAGAGTTAGCCGAATACTTGGTTGCTCAAGTCAAAAAAAAATTTTGATAGTTATTGTTAATTCTTTGATTGGTTTTGAGGCTAATGAATATCTTTAAGTTTTAGATTTGGCCTACCTGTCCAGAGTAAAATTAGCTTAAAGTTCAAAAATCGCAACTTTTGGTAGTCCCTGTATCTGACTATAATTACAATTTTCGATAAAGACTATAATTATAGGCTTATCAACCATATACTTTATACAGCCTTTATTGTTATCAACCCTTTAAGACTTTTTAAGGTAAACACCTTTTGCCATCAGAAAAAAAAAGAAAAATTTTTATTATTACGGTATCCGCTTGCTAATTACTCCAGGTTTTAAGCCAAAGAATTTTTATGTATTGCATTGGAATAATTACCATCGTTAACATGTTATGAATTTTTTTTGGGAATAAATCGAAATTGTTTGATATACTAGAGATTACTTCTTGTCACCAAAGTCCAAATTTATGCGTTTTCGCACTAATAACTTCAATTATCCAGGAACAAATTATATAATATACAGAATTCTTAATAGAAATTCTTATTTCATTGTCCACTTGGTTTTGATCCTAAAGAAATATATTCAAATATTTTAAAGAAACAAAACAATTACTGGACTTTGATGGCATACAAACAATTTTTAATAAAATCACATGATTTTGAGACTTTATTTATATAAAATAAAGCTAAAATTCAAAAAAGTGGTGTCTTGAAAGTGATCCCTTGAACTACATACGATTCCAGTTAAAAAAAAAGTGTTTTATTTGGCTTTTTTTCAATAATAAAAATTGTCACAACCTTTTTTTTTTAATAAAAATATACACCAGAATGTTGATAATTTTATGCTCTTTCAGAATATATATAATTTTAAAAAAATTTTTAATTTTATCATTGAATACCTGGGTCTGAAAGAACAACAACTTTTTAAAAGGTAAGTTATTTTCAGACCCTGGAAACAAAAATTTTTTTTTTTAGCCCCCAAAAAAAACATGAAATCTAGGATTTCAAAGGACGTAATTTACAAATTTCAAGTCTTAAATTACGTCCTTTGAAACCCAGAATTAGAAATTCAGATAGCACTTAAATTATGAAGTTCTTGAACCTTACTAAAATTTAAAAAGAAATTTTAGCAAATGACTGAAAAATATAAAAAATCAGTAAAAAACTGAAACTTTGATTCTTTTTTTGTATTTGACAAATTTACTGTTTTTTCATTAAATTTTTGTTATTTAAAATAGGCTATTTTGATTGATTTATTTTTTAAAAAAGCTATTTTGAATCAAGCTTTTTAATCTAGTTTCATTTGAAACAAACGTCCTTTTACAAAACTTTACAAGAAGTAATCCCTAATTTTGGATATGGTAAGAATAAGTGAGGTAGTGTTAATTTAAAAACTTTGCAAAAATTAATCATTCTTTCCCAAATTTATAAAAATTTTTAAACTATACATTCTACTTAATAAATGAATAAATTCTACTTTAATTAAAATTATCTATTCAAAGTTTTTCTATGGTAATCGATTGTGACATATTTTAAAATGGTGATTGGATTGTTAACAGAAGTATAGGAATTAAAATTAAATTAGTAAATAAAATAGCAAAAAAAAAATTTATTTTTTAAAAATAAAAAATAAAATAAATTTTCGTGTTTAAGTTATTAAAAAATAAATAGAACAACAAATTTAAATAATATCCAAACTGTTCCCCTAAAAACGGAACTTGTTACCGTCGTGTATTTAAAAGAATGTTAAATTAATGATTTTTTTGATGTGACAAAAAATAATTCTAAAAAATTAGGTTGTTTTTTTTCAATTTAAATTAAACTAAAAACTATCAATAAAAAAAATCAACAATTTTAGCAAAAATAAAATATTATTCCATAAAGTATGTTAGGTAAGAAAAAAAAAACTAACAAAAAAGGCATCGTTTTAACGTATTCCATAAACCGGTTTCGTTTTTTTTGTTTTTTGATTTCATAAAGATTTTTGAAAGGTCCTAAGAACTTTGTCAAGAAGATACATTAACAAGATTCGCAATAAAATTTTTATTCAAAATGTAAATTTCCAAAATTTTTCTTTGATTTGATTTAAAACTAATTAGTTGTACCTTTTCTCAGGAATTCAAAATCATTTTGCTTGTGATACATTGACCATCCATTATTTAAATTATTACAATTTAAATATTCGATTGTTTTCAAAAATGATTTGCCGTCAAAACCTCCAATGGCGAACAAAATATCACCTTCAGAAAAAAATTATAATTGAAACATTAAAGCTTTAACATTTTAGTTAAAATGCTGATTTGAATCAGCTGTTATAAATTTATTTCCTTTTCTATCAGGTTGGTCTCTTATATTTAAATAAAGATTACCTCCCGTTAAGAAAACGTTGTAAAAAAAGTTCTTTTTAGCGTTTGTATCTTACCTTAAAAGGTGTTTTTGACGAATAATTTAAATTTTTTTAAAATTGTTTGGAAAAAACAAAGGAATTTTACGCTAAAAACAAAATAACGCAATTTAAACCCTTGCAAATAGTTTTGTGCTCGAATTTTTGGTTTAATTGTTCATTTTAACTTGTGCATACTGCATTTCTCGCGAATTAACGGCAAAAAGAAAAATAAATTATTTAGTTTTCTCAGAACCGTAAATTAAATTAAACCGTAATATAAAAAAATTTAAAAAGATTTTTTTTTTATACGGTACGAGTGCTGATATGCCGTTAATTCGGGAGAATGCAGTATTTTATATCTTTTAGTGTAAAACTATTAAAATTTACTAAAGTAGTTTTTCAAATCTTAAGAAACAAAAGATTTAAAGTTGAGGAAGAGTGTAAGATTTAGATATAATTTAAATATTTTAATGATAATTCCAACACTCACTCCTTCAGATATTTAAGCTAAGGGCTATAAAAACTATTTTAAAAATTATCTTATGTATTTATTTATAATATAAAAATCTTAATTTATAGTTACATATTTAAAAGATAATTTTTATGATTTTTAAAATTCTATTTTTGTACCATCGAATAAAAAGTGAGTTGTTCCATGGTACAAAAAATAAAATTGATTAATTCATCGATTTTGAAGGAAAGAAATAAAAACTGTAATTCAAATCAGCATTACAAATTATGAATTTTTAATTTACCTATAAATTCGACGGTAACATTAGTTCTAGCAATGTTTAAGCTTGGTCCAGTGGTCCATCGTTTATTTTTGATATCATAAATTTCAACACTTTTGAGAGATTGAGTTCCATTAGTACCACCAACAACATAAATCATATCATTCTTAACATGAACAGCAGCACCAGCGCCACGCCTTGACTCTTGCATACTTGCAATCGCTGTCCATTTATCCTCCAAAACATTATACATTTCACAACTAGCCAAACATCTCATTGAATCATTACCGCCAAAAACATACAAAATAAAATTGGAACCCGATTTACTTGGTAAATTCGTCCAAACTAATGCACTTTGTGATCGTCCAAAATTTAACTCAGCTATGCGATTAAACTCATTTGTCTCAGGCTCATAGCGTAAACAACAAGTTCTTGATCGACTCGCAGCCGAATCTCCTTTTAAACCAACTAAATAAATAAATTTATCACAACCAATTGCTGCTAAATTAGTAAATCCCAATTCAAAATCGAATTTTGTCAATTTCCATTCTTTCTTAGCAAAATTGTATGTTTCTATTGAGTTAAGGTCTTCATGACCATCAGATCCACCCATAACGTATATTGATTTCGTTTTTTCTAAATAAGTTACCGCAGCTCGACCACGTCTATGTTGCATGGGCGAGATTTCTTCGAGTTTATTCGTCTGCGGATCGTAGACTTCACATATATTTAAGCATTCACCTCGTTCATAACCACCAACAATGTATAATTTATTCTCATATTCAATAACACCATGACTACATCGGGCTATTTTCATTTTTGCTAAGCGTTCAAATTCAACGCCATTGCTCAAACCACGATTTAGATTAATTTGTTGATGTTCTAATGATGAATGTGAATCGTAATCATTATTTAATGATGTCTTTGAATCCGAGTTCAATTCGGGTTTCGAATCACTATCACTTGAATTTTCTTGTGTAGGAATCAAATGTACACATAGGGTTACTAGCTTACCTGTTAGAGTACATATGGTTATAAATGAGTGCTCACTGACTTGGTGTGTGCATATTATTTCGTTATCGTGTAGAACTTTAAATTTGATTGGTGTTGCTGTGCCGATCGCATTCAGTTCTTGGTCAGTTATTTTGAATGTTTTGAGTCGTGTTGAAGAGGAATTTGTTGATTGAGTATCATTTGGTATTTTTTGGAATGTTGGTTTTTGTATTGGCGGTGATAAAGTTCCTTAAGTTATGAAATTCTTTTAAACATTTTCGAAATTTTCGTATTAAAAAAAAAATTTTATTTTTATCGACACTTTTTTTCGTTTTTATTCGTCGTAAAAAGTTGACGAATTTTACCTTAAAAAATTTAGAAAAAGCAGTGTTTTAACTATGTGTGTTTTTGATAAACACAAAATATAATTTGAAAAATCTATTTTAAAAGGGTTAAATTTGACAAATCTTATAAAAGTACATGTAAAGACCTTCATTTTGGCATTTTTTTTTTAAATTGAGCTACTTAATCCATTTAAGTCCAATAGCACAATTAAAGCGACTCATATTCTTAACAAATTATACCACACATAAAGCTTTTTAGCTTGGTTAGTTTTTTTTTTCATTTAACAAAAAATTTGAACTCCAACCGATGTTCCAAAAATTCTGAAAGTTTAGAAATTATTGCAATTTTTGTTTTTTTTTTATTTTAGAAGATTTATTGATTCTAAAAAGTTAACTAAAAACTAATTTTAGTTAACTAATTTTTAGTTTGTCTTAATACAGTGCTGCTTGTCACTTTGTAACAATCAATATATAGCGTTACATAACGTCCGATAACATTTAAAAAAAATTAATTTGATAACGTTATGTAACGCTATATATTGATTGTTACAAAGTAACAAGCAGCACTGTAGTCAATTAATTTTTTTTTCTGGAAATTCTTGAAAAAAAATTTACTACTAAATTTGATTTCAATGGTCTTTAAAAATTGTAAATTTACGATATTTAAAGACCATTGGAAAAATTTTATTTTTTAAAGTTAAGTTTTTCTCAAGGACTTGCGCAAATAAAATTAATTTGTCATTGGAAAATTTAATTTTAATTTAAAAAAAAATTACCATTATTAGTTACACTGTGTAACTTTTGATAATCATTTATGTGATCGGTAAAATTCATATCGGAGGAATCCATATCACAACAATCATGTAAATGATGATCTTTTGAATCCATATACAACATACTCATATTATCACATAAATAATTCAAATCATGATCGCTTTTCTCACATAGCTCGTCAACAAGCCAATTCATGCATAAATGAGTTAAAGCAACAATATTATCTGGTAATTTAGCCTTATTTGGCTTAATACCAACAAGCTCTATAACAATACGCGGTAAATTATTAAATTCTTTATTGGCTAAATTAATTGACGATTGATAATTATTTTCTTTGTTAACATCTTGAGATTTCAAGTCCAACGAGCTCAAACTACTCAAAGAACCAGACTTTTTTTTCAATTCTAGAATATACTCTATATTTTTTTCAATACATTGTGTCGACTCTTGTATAAGTTGTTCGTCCAAGGCAAAACTACGTATACTCAAACAATTATCAACACATAAATTTTTAGTTAAATGTTGAGCACATGCATTAACTATATTCTCAAACGATAAATGATATGCTAGGGTATACACGTGAGGTATTAAGTGACATGGTACTTTTAACGTTGATGTATACATATAATCAATACATACTTTTAAGGCCTCATAATCCATATTCAAATTGAATTGATGGGTTTTTTCATCATTTGTACCCGATACTGGATCGACATTTTTATTTTTTGGATTGTAGTGATGATGATAAGGACTATTGTGATTAATTGCACTATTTAACTTTGCATAATGATGATGATTAGTATCTTTCAAAAAGTGTTTTAAATAATCGGATAGACAAAAAACTAATTGTCGTTGAGTGCTATTTAAATTTTTATTGACTATTGTTTGTAGTGAACGCTTTCTAATTTGTTGTAATTTTTGCTCATTTTCAGTCAAATTAACATCTGATTTTAAGCTTTCAGTTGAGTCACTCAGAGTATTTGAGGCTTGTTCCAATTCATAATTAGTAAATATCTCCATGAAAAATTTTGAATTGCATGCTAGTATTATTTGATGACAATAAATGTCTCTCGTATCATCGTCCAATTGTAAGATCAAATCACACAATTGACGATTTTTTCTTAAGGCATTCAAAATTTTCAAAGTTTGATTCGAATTATTTTGATCATGATGTAAAATACCATCAAATTGTTCGTCTATTTTGACCACTTGATCAAAGACTTCATCATTTTGAACATGATCACTCGGCTTTTTATAAGTCTCATTTGTATAATCATACAGATCACTATTACTAAATTTATAATTATTCGAGTTTAAACTAGTTGATGACGACGAGCCCATGATCGATGTTTTTTTAAGGCCAAATGTTGTTGTATCCGTTTGTTTTTCAGGACTTTCGGATAAACATTTGAGAACACGATTATTATTCGAGTTCGAAAGCATTTTGTTTTTTTTTTTCGGAAATTCGAAAAAAAATTTTTTATTTCTTAAACATAAAAATTTAAGAAATTTTCTTTTTTAACAGCCAAAGTCAAAAGTTTTAAACTCTGTTATTATTATATTTATGATTATTATTTTTGATGTAATTTTACATCGAAAAAAAATGATGAAAAATTATATGAAAATGTCAAAAATTTCGCTGAATTAATTGTATTGATTATTCGAAACATTTCTATTTAGAACTACGCATTCCAAAGAGCGAATCAAACCCCTACCTTATTCAAATAAAATTATTACTTGTTTTTTTTTTTGAACATGAGCTCAACTAAAGCGTATTTTGTAGGGAATCTTTTTTTTAATTACGCCCTAAATTCGATGTACTTAGCGAGTGTAGTTTCTCATCAACTACAAATAAGTCTAGACTTTTATGAAAATTTAAATAAAAACTAAAATATTTTTGATATTAAAATTTCCTTAATAATTGAAGAATATCCTATGAGCCTTTTGTAATTAAATATACGTAATTTTTAGATATTCTTAATATATTGAAAAATAAATATCGAACAGCACCCTAACTACACCCTTTTTTTTCAAGCTAATTTTATAAACAAAGTGCTTTACTTTAGGAAAATCAATCAAATAAAAGAAAAAAAAATATTTACTTTAGTTAAAGCTAAACACATTTTGTTTTAATGTTACTAGAGATTACATGAATTTTAATAAATTAGTAGAGTTTATAACTGCAGTTAGGAAAATTATTCTAAACGTGCTCTCTCTAAGCAATTCCTTATGTATTTATGTTTACCTATAACTAAGAAAAATTCAATGAATCTAACAATGTTTACATTAAGAAGAAAAATTTTTTTCATAATTTTTTTTTTGTTTTTAAATTCATTGAAAAATAATTGTATAAAGATTTTTAAATTTCCTTTGTTTAAAATAATTACTCAAAAAAAAAGAAAAAAACGACGAAGATTGGGCTCATCCTGTTCCTAATTTGAGCTTTGTTTTTCGTCATTTTTATACAATATCCTAGACTTGGGATACACGTATTTGACGCGTGAATTCTAATCAATATTTTTTTTTATTTTTGAGATTAAAAAAGAAAACTGGTTCATAACGAAAGATAAACAAGAAATCGTGGAGTCTTGTTCACATTGTTTCTCTCTTTTTTTTTGAGTTAAGGTGAAAACCTAAGCAAAAATTTCAAAATATTATAATTTATTTGCTTTTTTTTTGTTGCTAAAAAATTTCGAGTAATTATCTTATTGAAATAAAAAAAAGAAAAAGAAACTTTACTGGAAAAAAAGCAATATTTTAATAAATTAAGCTTTTTAAACTGGAAAAACTTGCAGTTAAACTTGAATGAAACTAACATAATTTGTTTAGAAAATAAAATTCATAAAATAAAACAAAAATAAACACTTTTTTTTTTAAATCACATTTTGAAATTTTGCAAGCTTAACGAGTGCGTATATAGATCCAAAAAAAAAGTTCTTGTAACTGAATACTCTTAATACTTTTGATTTGAAATTAAAAAGCATTATTTTGTTTTTTTGAGTGAAAATTAACGTCATGATTTTAAATGAACAAGTTGTTTACAGAGTTTATAAAGATACACGTGTTTTTGCGAGATTGCTCTCCATAAATGTCTCATTTAATCTTACTCTCTGTGCTTTTTTTTTCAATAATTTTTTTTCTTGATCTCTCCTGAATTTAAAAATCTTATGGGATAAAAATAAAGAGTTAGCAAAAAATTTTTCCAACAAATTTCTCTAATTTTAATCTTGAGAGTTATTTTAAAAAATTACCAATTTAAAATCAGATTTAATTATTTCCAAACTCAGATTCTAAATTAGCTATTTAAAAAAAAAATTTTGATTTTTATTTCGGATTTTCAGTATGGATATTTATGACTAAATTAATTCAGAACTATGTCTTCTCTCTATTCAATTTTTTTTATTAGAAATGATTTTAATTGAGACAGAAATGAAACGGAAACCAAAGATTAATAATAAATAAGGTATTGTTATGTGGAATTTTAATTTTATATTTATCAATTTTGTTTGTTGTCAAAAATTTTTTAAATAGAAATTTAAATTTGGCTAAATTTAACGTAATATGAGCTAAATGTAGATACCTTTTTTTTTGATAAAAAAGGTTAAAATTTTTCGGATTAAACAACGTAACCGAACTCACAAAATAAATATTTTTTTTCTTTGAAAAAATTAAAATTAATAACTGAATTTTAACTTTTTTAAGTTTTAAAAAAATATTCTACGCCATGAGACACAGAATAATGAAGAAACGCCTATTCCTTAAAAGTTACGGAGTATGGCATTTGGTTACGTTGTTTATTCGATAGAAAAACTGTAATTTAATTTTTTTTAATTAATAAAAAAAACTTAATAATTACGCAATTCTATCTGAAAAAAACATCAGAATTACATGTAACTATAATAGAACATTAAAATTTGGTTGTTTTTGAGCTTTAATAACTCATGTTATTAAGAATATTCCGAAAATATTTGGTATTTTTAGGCTATTTTTCTCATAATTTTGTTAGAAAACTCAATTTAATAGCAATTATCATGGATTTTTCTTGAAATTCGCCGAGACTCTTAAAAAATCATGAAACATTCGAGATATTCATACATTAATGAGCCTATACCAGAAATTAAATACAACGATAAAAAATTTCTTCAAATCAAACAAATTTTAAAACATCAAAATATTTGCTAAAAAATAAATCAGTAATAATTTTTAAAAAAATCGAAATATAAACTTATTACCAACTAAAAATAGATTAGATTATTTACTAAAGATGTGTTCAATTAGTGCCATTTAAAAAAATAAAACATGTGACATGCATGTTAAAAGCTATTTAAAGAGAATTTTTGGATTACCTGACCATTGTTTAAATTTTAGAGAAAATTTGTGCCTTGATAAAGTATCGAGAATGTTCAGAAAATTTGAGTAAATATGCTTTTTTAGTTTCTCACAATTTTTTGGGTCATGCCGACAATCTGTGTTCACTGATTTGGTTAACATTAGCATCACGTGAATTAACATTAGTATAAATTAACTAAAAAATTTCGAAAAATTTCAAAAATTTTAATATTTAGTTTATTTCGAAATTAGGAAATTTCAGATTTTGAAATTCTCATTTCATTTAATTTACGTTTAAAACTTGAAAATTAAAAAATTTTTTAAATAAAATATTTCAAACCTTTAAATTTTGAAAAATTTTCATTTGATTTCGAACTTTCAAAAAAAGTTGAAAAAATTTGCTCATATAATAACTCATAGCCTTTAATTTTTAATTAGTACATACCGAGTATCATGTTAGGAGTTTGAAAGAAAAATTACCTGTTATTTATAATGTATATTTCAAAAAAATAAATATTATGTTAAAAGGTTCATGTAGCTATAAAACTTTTAATTTCTTTTGAACAAGTAATTAAAAGCGTTGTTATTTACAGTGATGGTTTTTACGTAAATTTACGTTTAATGACGAATGTCAGAGATTCAAAAATACGTTATATTAAAATAAACATTTCTTATTTTTCGGCTGAGAGTAATTTTATAATTCTTGTGACTAGAAATTTTTAAACATTTAACAAAAAATTAAAACACAAATTTAAATGGGAAAAAATAAACTCGAAAGGTTCGTTTCAACTAAGTACATTTAGTTTTCCTTCTTTTAAATTCCTTTTCGATCAAATTATACACGAAATAATTTCTGGTGCTTTAATGTATAAGTAATGTTTTTGAAATTCTCTATTCAAAAAATTTATTTTACTGAAATTAACTATTGAAAAAAAATAATCTTTAGCCAATTAGTATGGAATATTAAAGTAATAATTGCTTTAGGACTCTAAAGCATCCTAGAAAAAGCAAGACTTGAAATTTCAAGTTTTATTTCCTTAAAAAAAAATTTTAGCTTCGAAAAATTTCCTTTAGCATTTAGTTTATAAATAAATTTTAATTCTTATAAATTAATGACTCAAATCAAATAAAAACCATTCTTTCAAGTAAAAAAAATAAAAATGGAAAAACTTAATGCGCCAAATAAAGAATTTCAAATTATACAAATGAAAATATAATGACGGCTAAATTCATTATTATTTAATCCTAAGCTTATTAAGTAATAGAAGTATTCTTATCCTGGAGAGACTTAAACATCCTAGAACATGATAATTAGCCTTTGAATGGGAACACAAAGACTAAAAATTATTTTAAAAAATTTTATTTTATAAAATTATTTAATAAAATCTGGAACAAGCTTAAAATAATAAAAAAAGAAAGTGCTTTAAATTTTTTAATAGAATTTGATTAGAGCAAACTAAACTCTTATGTCTTAATAGTTTAAATATTTAACATTAAAATTATGTGAATTTTTGCGTGGAATAAAAATCGATAATTCAAAGTCGTGCTTAAGAAAAATTATTTCATTTACGAAGTATTTATAAAAAAAACACTTTTTTCTATTTCCTTACTCAAAAAAGCATGTGAATCCTTGATGTTTAAATTTTTGAAATTGAAGTCTCTAAATTTAGACACTAGAACTAAATCAAATAATTTATTTTTGATGAAGAAAATTTTGCAATTTATTTTTATTTTTTTAAACAAATTTCAAAAAAAAAAAAACAAAAATTGAATTATTCTCTTGTCATGAAAATAATTTAATTCTCTTTTTGATAAATAAAATGGAATCATTAAACGACTCCTTGATTGAATACAGAAAAGTTAAAACTAATTGCAAATCACTTCAATCTTATGAAAAATATCTACAACGAATAAAAACCTTTGAGGTAAGACCATTTTCGACAATTTAAGAAATAGTACTGCACTGCTCCCGAATTAACGTCGTACGCGTACCGGTACTCCATTCATTTTTCGTGAAATACGGATACGACGTTAATTCAGGAGAAGCACAATATTTAAAAAACTAAGTTTTTTTTCCTGAAACTAAAAAAAATAAGTTTATAAAGACAATCTCAGAAAACAAATTTTTTTTTTTCATTTCCGGTACCGGAAAACTTTGCTTAGAAGCGAAACCCTAAACCACCTGTTTTTAGACGAACGAAATCAGAAAAACATTAATTTTGTTATATTTAAATAGGCCTCATTAAATCCTATCCGGAATTTCATACATGTAATAAGATACTAAATATATGTTCTTGAGTACGATTTTGGCTTTCAAAGAAGCGATTTTTAGTCGCTTATAAGCTTAACGGTAATTAAGTTTTATGGAAAATTTTCAAAAACATTATCTACAAAATATAAAGACACACAAAAATTTTTCACATGCTTCCTAAACCGCTCCATAGAAATTTTTTAAAAAAAGGCTAACTTTATTCTTCTAAGAATATAACCGTCTTAGTTGATCATTCAATCATTTTAATTTCGAACTATTGAATTTGCCCCCGAAAATTTGCTCGTCCCGTGTTTTTATTGGAAATTAGCATTTAAATTTCTATTAATATGGTACCGATTTCTAGGAAAAAGCTTGATGTTTAATAAGATCTTTCGGCATAGAAAGTATAAATAGTATAAATAATTAATTGTTCAATTGAAAAAATTTAATTATTAAACATTTCCTCTGATTTAAAAGCTGAAATGAAAATTAAAAAATACTTTATATTGATGATTGATGATTTTAAATGATTTAACGGCTCATTAAACCTTAAGCTTTTTCCTAAAAATCGACAACATATTAGTCAAAATTTAAATTTTTATTTTCCAAAAAAAAACACCGAAAAAGAGGTAAATTTCATATTTTAATAATAATAATAATAATATGGTGTAGATTGTATAAGTGAAAATAAGCAAAAATTCCAATATTGTAATTTTTTTTTAAAGTTACATAAATGGTTTGCAAAGCCAGTCGATTTTTCACCTGTTGAATGTGCCAGACGTGGGTGGTTTAATCTAAATAAAGATACTTTGAAATGTGTAGTCTGTTGCAATATATTATACCATCATTCTCAATCACCTATAAAGGCTAGCAAATTTAAAAAAATATCAAGTAATTACCTTAAATATTTTTAGGCTTATTTTATTTATGAAAATGTAATTTTTATACAAGATGAAAAATATAATGAAACAAAAAATCTTACAGATCCGAGTTTTTTAGTTGAAAAACATAATCAAAATTGTCCATGGCGTACATTGAAGATACCAAGTGACTAATAAATTAATTTATTTAAAAATTATATACTTTATAGTTACAGAGTATTTTTTTTTTCAAAGATCAGCTTATTTTACCCGATTTATATGACGAGGAAAAAGTTTATAAAAATTTCTTAGATTTAAAATCGAATCTAAAAAAATGTACTCAATTACCTATTTTGGATGAGCAAATTTTTCATGTAAATTTACATTAAAAATCTAAATTCTATTAGACATATTTAATAAAAAAAAATCTTAAAGATTTTGGACAAAAATTTAATTTATATAAATCAAGATGAAACTTCCAAGAAAAATAATTCCAAAGACGAATATTTGACAAAATATATCTTAGCATGTTGTGGATGGTCTTACAAGTATTTTTAATTTAATTCTTTTTAAAATTATGTGCTTTAGCTCTAAAATAATTATTGGTAAGTGAAACGAAGGATATTTTACAGTGTGATAGATGTCTTAGATCAGTAGGCCTATGGCTTTATAAACGTTATAAAAAGATTGAAGAAGATAAATCAAACGATGATGAATGTCAGAATTTTACAAATATATTTGGACGGAGTGGTTTAGATACGGATGATACGGCAATAAAAAATATTCTTACAAAGCTTATTAATTCTGTAGTTATAGAAGAAGAAAATTTATTAAAAAATGAGGCTTTTACACCAAATTCAGAGAGGACTAAGCGAAAATTAAATGATTCGTTTAGTGATGATTCAAAAAAATCACAAACCATAGGTAAAAAGTATTTCAATCCATTTAGTGAACATCATAATTGGTGTCCATGGATAATAGAGACAGAACATAAAAACACTTTAATATTAAATTTTGAAACTTTAAAAAAATATTTTACGAAACAAAATTCTCTAAAAGTCGACGAAAAAGAAAAAAATGATATTTCAAGCTCCAAGTTAAAAAGCAGTGATATAATAAATAGCGATTCTTTATTCGATAGAATTAAATCAGTCCAATCTATTCTAATTAATTGTACATCTCAACTATCACAAAAATAATCTCAATTTTATTTCCAACTTTTAAATGTTTTTTTTTATTTTTAAAATTCAAAATTTATTGTCATAAAAATATATTTTTAAAAATTTTAATTTTTTTTTTAATTTGATCACCTCTTTGGTTCAAAAGCATTCGATTGTAATTAGTTATCTAAAAGATCTGAAATTTTCTTTGGATAATGGAAAATGAAAATTTGTGTTAAAATAAATTAAATGCTTGTGTTTAAATTTTGTAAACTATGGGTCATAAAATTTACTAGAGCTTTATTTTTCACCCTATGATTTTACATAAAGAAGAATAACAGTGCCGAAATTACACGAATAATTCACCATATTTTATTTAAAAAACGGTAATATAACAACATATTTTTATCTACGAAATTTTCGGAAATTTTTTTTAAAGTAAATATCGTTAATTTCCCATAATTTATCAAAAAATGGTGAATTCATCTTATTATAGCAGCACTTTAATTGACTTATAATTAAATTGATTCGATTATCAAATCAATTTAATTTTATTAGTGTTGTAAATCGAATTTTATATTCGATTAAAAATTTGAATAAGTGAAAATTCGTGAAAAAAAAATAATCAAAAAATTAATTAAGTTTTAAAAATTTTCAAATAAAAATTTAAAAAACTTAAATATTTGAAATTTAAAAATTTTTTTGTAAAAAAAATTTATTTGAAAGTTAAATCAATTTTCAAAAATATTTAAAACTTAAATTGAATAAAATTAAAATTTGAAGAGTTTTTTTAATTAAGAAAAATATTCAATTTTAAAGTCAATCTTCGGCTATTTTACCATATAAAAAAAACAGAGATATCTGTATTTTAAACAAGAACTGATTGGCTAAGTGTGAAGCTTAAGAATTTTTTATTGGAAATATATTGTTTTTATGTAAGGTGCCCCAAATCATAAACACTAGTTAAGATTTGGCTATTTTTGAGCCTTAATAACTCATGTCTATTGCGATAAAAATATTCCGAAAATATTTTGAATTATAGAGTTAACCATGCTTTATAAAAATTGGTTTCGATTTTGAACAATTTGTTTCATGAAAACCAAAATAAACGCTATTAAAGTTTCAAAAAAACTAAATTTTTAATCAAAAATGACTAAAAATAAGGTTTTTATACAGAATTACTTCAAAATAAAATATTTTTCTAAAAAATCGAAACCATCTTCGCTAGATACTATAATTATATATTTAAATTTTTATTCAGAAAATTTTCGGAATCGCTTATCAATTGAGGAATAAAATTTAAAGATACTAGTGTTTATGATTTGGGGCACCTTAAAATTTAATGGAAACGTAATTGCCCAATTTTAACGACATGTCTTAAATATTGAACACTTGTTTTCAAAATGACAGAACGACATGTCGTTAAAGTCGAAATGCAGCATTTTAACTTAATGTGCACCTTTGACGCATGCGCTAGTCACTATCTCGCCAATGTTAAAGTATTGTTGACTATAAGGAAAGTGCATGTTCGAAACACGGAATCACGTCTTTAAATGTCGCATAAAAGTTGTAAAAATATTTTCATAATGCATAGATAATTATTATGATGCTAAACGAATGCACCAAAGGCAGATCTTAGGTTATGATGCTCTATAACAAAAATATACGATATAAATTCTAAGAGATTTCCTAAATTCAAATAATATCAAACTTTATTTAAATACAAAAAAAAATCAAATATTTATTCGAATAAAAAAAAAAATTCAACTTCGAAATCAATTTTTAAAAATTTTTATTTAAATTATTTTTTTTATTTAAATATCAAGATCTGTTTCGAAAATAGATTCGATTTCAACACTAAATATTATGTTAACATTTTTATCGTTACAGTTAAACAATTCTACGCCAGTCTGTATTTAAAAGAGATTAGATAGACTTAATAGTTTTAAATGGGTTTATTTACTATTTATTGTAAACCATTTGAAATTTGTAAATCAAACATTATTATCGAGTGGCAAGTAAAATGTATGACCGTATGCTTTGTTGTTTATTTTTGAAAATTAAAATCTACCAAAAAATAAAGTAGTTACCTGAATCCAAAACACAGTTAATTTTGCATTCAAAATATTTAATAGCATAATTTTCAAACAAAACTATTTCTAATTTTATTTGCAAGCATACTAAGCAGTCTAAATGCAAAAAAATTAAAAACTTTCAATATTCAAAATATATACCAAGCTATCAAAACTTAATAATTTTTTGCTGCATATAGATTTTGCGTGCTGTAATGTGAATAGGAAAAAATAAATAAATGGTCCATTTATGCCCAACCTTTTTTTTGGCACCTCTATAAACAATCCGTCAAATATTATATTTTTAGCTTTTAAATTTTCAGATTAATTATTAAATAAAAATGCTTGGAAAAAATATAAGAGTTTGCATAAATTTAAAAAATATTAACCCAAGTAAAAACCTAGAAAATTTTTAACCTTTTTAAAATATTTGTTAATCACAAATTTTTAAGAAAATTTGGGTTCAGCAAGCATTTTTGCTTCAAATTATAGTACTGAAAGAACCACCAGTACTCCACCAGGTCAAGACTTACTTACTACTTTAAATATGGCTCGTTATGCTCGAGGAACTAGTGGTAGATCTAGCTTTTCTGGCAATGTTGTAACTGTCTTCGGTGCTACCGGCATGATGGGAAGAATTATTTGTAATCGATTGGGTAAAGAGGGTGCTCAATTGATTGTACCTTGCCGAGGTGATCTATGGGCTTCACGTAGTGTTAAATTGGTCGGTGATCTTGGCCAAGTTGTCTTTTTGGTAGGAAATTAAACAAAATACATCCATAAACAAAAAAATATTTTTAAACTTGCTTAGGATTATGATTTAAGAGATGAAGAAAAAATTCGTCGAGCAGTTGAATACTCTAATGTTGTCATAAATTGTGTTGGAGCTGATTATGAAACATCGTAATTATTAAAATTTTAAAAAATTATAAAAAAAAATAAATTTTCCTTTTATTTTTTTAAAAAGTAACTTTAACTATTGGGATGTTCATGTAGATGGACCAAGAAGATTAGCAAGAATTTCCAAAGAATGTGGCGTTGAGAAATTTATTCATTTCTCTGCTTTAAATGCCTCGCCAAGACCGCAACAAATTTTTTTTAAACCATCGAGATTTTTAATTTCTAAAGTAAGATTTGTATTAGATGAGAACAAATATTTAATTATAATTAAGAATTCTTTTGTTTTTAGTGGGAGGGTGAGCAAGCTGTAAGAGAAGAATTTGAAGTTGCTGTTATTATTAGACCATCAAATATTTACGGTGAAACTGATAGATTTTTATACTATTACACCAATGATATGCGCAGAAATTTAAGTACAATTCCACTATGGAAAAAGGGTGAAATGACTATCAAAATGCCAGTCAACGTAATAAATTTTTCGCCAAAAATTAAACAAATTATATTTTGAATTAATTTTTTTTTTCTTTTAAGCAAAGAGATGTTGCTGATGGTGTTATGAAGATAGTAAACAATAGAGATATTAAAGCTGCTACTTATGATTTTGTCGGGTAGATTTTTGATGAAAAAATTAATTTCGATTTTAAATTAAATTTTTTTTTTAAATTAAGACCAGATCGCTATTTATTGAGTGAAATTGTTGACTATGTTTTTCAATTACTTCTAAGGCCTAATATTAAAAGAAGCCATTTGACACCTGCTAGACTGTAAGCATTAAATATTTAAATTGCAACAACAAAAAAATTATTCTCAGAAAAATTGATTTCATAAAAATTCATCGAAAAAAATCACATTTTCTTACAGGAACCTGGGAGAAAAAAAACAGACAAAAAATACTGTTTAAACAGCTTTTAGACGAGAGCGTTTTATCGCTGTTGTTATAAGTGTTAACGTGTTCAAAAAAAAATTTATAAGTCCTCGTTTTGCAATAAGTGTTTTTTTTGGGTTTCAGCTGTTTTAATCTGTTTTTTAAGCGTTGTTTTATCTAAAAAAAGTTCTGATTTGGCAAAAATAAGTTTCTTTTGAGTGTTTGAATCGTGTTTTAGGTTTTGTAAGCAATTTTAGGCTTGCATTTTTCCTGATTTTCGATTTTTGTGATTGTTTTTTTTTGAATAACGTTTTAAGGATTAATCAAAAATTAAGTTTTCAGGAGTAGAAACTGATATAATAATTTTAAGGTAAACTTTTCTAATTAAATACGGTTATCAGTAAATATTTAATTTTATATGACTTGAGCAAAGACCGCAAATTGGGACATTACTAGTTCGCTCATAAAGCGCACTGTAAAAAAAGAAAAAAAAAATATCCTTTTTACACATTAATCCAATAAAACTCATAAAAAAACAAAATCTTAAAGACGAGTATAATAAAATGAGATTAACTCAGTAACATAATTTATAAAATTTTTAGCATCTATCGCTGTCACATATAACCGCCATTTATCCCATTTTCATCCCATTACCAGACTCAAAAATCATTTCGCATTCAATAGACGTTTCGAAACACTCACTAAAACTTTGAAACACACTTCATTATTTATCACACTTAAAAAACTTTTTAACGCACCTTTCGCAAAATAAAATTAAATTTTTAAAAAATTTTATGACATTTTTTTTTACTTAAAACAAAAACTTGAATATAATTTATATAAAAGCCATTGTTCTGAACTAACACCAAGAAATAAGAATATTTTAAGAATAAGCTGTTGAATCAATTAAAGATAATAAATTCAATCAATAAAAGCTTTACTACTGTTAGAGCTAAAAGAATTTTTATTTTCTTTGATTTTTTATCCTAGATTGTTACAATAATAAGGCAATAACACACGATTAGCTACCGAAATTTTCAAAGGTTTTGGTTTCCCGATTTTTAATGATCATCATTATTTAGAACTTTAATACATTTTTAATTCAATTTAAAAAAAATTCAAATGATATAGAAATTTAAATGAGAAAAAAAAATAAATTTTAATCAAGACATTTTTTTATGAAATCTTGATAAAGAGTTCCAGTAAAAGTAGAAAATCAAAAGCAGTCTAAATTTTGACAAGGTAAAAATTTCATGTAAAATTTGTCGTCTGATAGTCTCATCTTGTTGACCTGGGCATTTTTTTCGAATTCGCGAAAAACGGATAATTAAACTGAACCTTTAAATTTTTTTAAATTAATTTTATAATTTCAAAGAAAAATTTTTATTAATATTTTACAACAAAATAAAGAGGTTTGGTTTACTTGTATGAAAAAGTAATGAAACGTCCACAATTTAGTTTGGATTTATTTGAACGAGTAATATAAAGAAAAAAAATTAAAAAAGATTTTTTTTTTTTTTTTTCTAAAAATATTTTTTCTTATTAAAAAGGAATTTATTAGTGACCAATTGTCAACTGATTCTAGAAATCCAACATTGAAGGATTTAGGCATAGATCATAGAAAATTTGACGAAAGCGTTTCTTGGTGTCTCAAAGTCTTTAACAAACTAAATTATTACAATGAAAAATTGAACGAATTTCCAGAGCCAAAACCACCTAAACCATTAAGTGAAGATTTTGAATATCAATTGAGAAGAAAAATCAGACAAAGTAATTAAAATTTTTTTATGTAATAAATTTTTTTATTTAAATTTCAAATTTTTTTTTTTCTTATTTAAGATCAATAAAATTGATGGTTTATTTCGGAGAATCGTGTTTTTAAGTGATATAATTTTTTTTTTATAAATTAAAAAAATAACTTTAACATATAAGAAAAAATACACAGTTTAAGTTTAGAAGTAATTTTTACTTTAATAAAAAATAATCCAAAGTTATGACTCTTATTTTGAAAATTTTACTCAAAAAAAAATTCTCTTTTAAAAATGTTTTACAAAGACCTGAAATTAATTAAAAAATTTTAAAATCAAATGCTTTTTTTCTTTTCAGAAGATTTATTTATTTTTCAATGATTGAAAAGTTGGTCTTAATATTTATTTTGCTTGGTAAATACAATTTGTATTTTATAAACGTTCACTTCACAATTATTGTCTTTTATTTACCACATAACCTTTTGTATAATAAAAAAAATTTTTTTTATTCTTAACAAGTTTTTCTGAAATTTACTTTTAATTTTATTTTAAAATTTGTAAAAGATTTAGCGAAAAGAATTTAAAAGAAGAATGAGATTTTAATTTTTTTTTAATTAGTTTTTATGTTGTAGGCATAAAAATATTTGGAACTAAATTTTTCAAATTGATATTTTAATTTGTAATTAAATCTCATAAAAGCGTTATATAAAAACCGTGTTGATATTTTTGCACTTGAAATTGGTTTTTAATTTTGAGACAGAACAATTTTTAAAATAAATAGGAAGGAAAACATTAAAATTGATAAAATTTATGGTTTTAAAATTTTTTGAAATTTTATTTTTTTTGTGAGATTTTTTCTTCAACCTATTTCGCCGTTCTAACTTTGAATGAATAATTTCAAAGTAAATAGATTCAAAGTATTTAATCAGTAAGTTTTCAAAACATTTGCCAAACAAGAAAATATCAAATACTTGAAATGAAATAGAGATGATTAACCCTTAAAATTGAATATAAACATTGAAGCTCCTTTATGGGACCATGTAGGATAGTTCACGTGTGGGTGGAATAAGATTTAAATTAACTTTTACTAAATCTTAAATAAAAACAAAATGATTATTTTTATTATAACAAAAGGTAAATTGTATTTACGTTCATAAATTATTTTAGCTTCATTAAATTTTATTTTATAATGAATTTTGAATTATCATCTTAATTTCTTGACAAAATAAATTTAAAATTTAAATTTTTTTCAAGATTCCAAATTTCTCTTAACTTTTAAAAATAAAAAAAAACATAATAATAATAATAAAAATTAAACTCATTTGTTAGATTAGAAATATTTGATTTAGCTTTTTGTGTTACTAATACTGACCAAATAAAGGCAACAACAACAACAACAAAAAAATATCAAAACTAATTTTTTTATTTTAGTTTTTTAAAATCTAATAGCTCTTTTATTGACATTCATGAAAATATAAGCTTTTTTTCTTTTTAAAGTAAAAATAGAATTGGCAAATAATATACACAAGATTAAGGATTCTTTAGTCAATTAAAATTCAAATCTTTTTTATTTTTTAAGTTTTAATTAATTTTTATCATACTATTGGTTACCTTGGTGTAAAATTTTATCTAAGATCAATTCTTTGACGAAGATAGTATTTTTTGTTGCTGATTGAATAAAAAAAAATATAAAAATTCAAGCTTTTTTTAATTGTGAAATTATTTTTGTTTTAATGACTCAAATATTAAATTTGTTTAGCAAATAGTCGGTGGGTTTTATAAGGTTTTACCGTGAGCTTTTTTTTTTAATTATAAATTTAAATCGCTAATCTCATTTTAATTTTAGTTAAATTCATAAAGTCATAATTTGTATAAAATACGTAAATTTTAGTCAAGAAAACCTTAATTTCTGTTTAAGTGTCTTTCAATTAAATTTTTTTAAAAGGATATAATGTTGACACAAGGTTCATTACTGAGTTTTATTTATTTTTTTTAAAAAAAAGAAAAATCGCACATAATGCGAAAGGATTCGAAGAAAAACAAGGCATGTTATAGTTTTTTGTCAATTTTTTTTATTGTATTTGTCTTGACCGTTAAAATCACTCTGAAAGGCTCTTAAAATTAATTTTTGCGATAAAAAAAAATTTTTGTAGAATCTGCATAAAATTGTGCAATTTTAATTGCGTATTTAATTTAAGTTTTTTTTTAATGTTGTGCAAATTCCCAATAAAAAATTTATTAAATTTTGATTTTGTTTTCTTAATCTTTAAGAAACAATTTGCCTAAAAAAAATCTTGTCAAATAAATTTTTGATTATATTGGGTTGGGTTAACATGGGAGAGATGGTTCATGCGTTTAAAATCAAATTTGGGCTTAATTGCATGCAATACCGCGCAAGGTTATATGGTATCTCATTATGTTATGAAAATTTACATTTAAAATTTAAATTGTATTATATCCTTTTAAAATTTTGAAAATGCTAAATTTTTAGAAAGGTGAAGATATTCTCAATTTAACTGATATAATTAACAAAAAGTTTAACTTTTAGGAGGCGTTATGGGATTATCAGTAGGTCGTAAAGTAATATAGTTTTTTAATGTAAGGTTTTTGAACATTTTGAGGTGGACTAACATCCAAAAATCATTATATATACACATAATCTGTAGTAGATTTAGGTTACACTTTAAATCGAAAAAAGGTTTTTTTTTCAATGTTTTTGATTCTCGTTCAAGAAGTGAGGAAATTTTCAAATTCATTACTGGTCCAAAAGAATTTGAAAAAATAAGAAAAATCATAAAAAATGTTTTTTGTTTGTTAAAAAATAGTAGCTAAGAAAAATATTCGGAAAAATTATTATTCCGAAGAAAATCGTTCGGAAAACTTAAGTGTATTATTTCGAAAAAAAAGGAAAAATTTTCCGAAATTTTAAATGAGAAATGTTTTTCCAAAAAAATTTTAAAATAATATTTCGAAATATTATTCTTTACTGAAAATTAGCAAATACATCTAAAAACTGTTCGAAAAGCACAACACCTTCAATCTTTTTTTTTTAGCAAAGACTACTTTTATTCAAAACAGTTTTTATTTTCAATTTGATTTTTATGAAAAAGATATGACTAGAAAAAACATAAAATCTTATTGAAAGAACTGTATCAGATTTAGGATTTGTAAATGATATGGCAAAATTTTTTTAGAGTTCGAATTAGATTAGTCACAAAATCCTTATTTAATTAAATTTAATAATTTTATTACAATCTATATTAAATTGCGGTTAATCTATAATTAATTTGATTTAATACACTAAATGGTCAGTTTCTGACTCCTTAAAGGATCGTGCCGAATTTCTTATGTAAATTGGCTAGTAGCGTTTAGATATTTTGAAAATGGGTTACCCTACTTCCTTTAAAATTTTTATAATTTATTTTATCTAAAAAACTTAGAGAAACTATGAAAAAAATGTTTCGGGTAAGAAAATATCTTTTTGCAGCTAATCAAAAGAACAAATAATTTTTATTGAATTTTTGGCTATTTTTCAATTGGAATCCGATGCCGTCCTTTTTCTTATTCCTTAAAATTGGAAAATTTCTGTAAAGTTAGATTTGATATTTTTACACATAATTTTGACAAAAATTTAAAAAAAAAAAGGACTGTAAGTTTCTTCAAAAGCAGATCTTAAGTAGGATTGGGTAACGAACAAAAAAATGGCTTTCGAAATTTGAGAAAATTTCTCCAATTTGTTCAAGAAACTCGAAAGATCAAATTTAATTGAAAATATTGAAATTTTTTTATCACTTCAATACGTGCTTGACTTAAAAAAATTTGTTTTAGATAAGTTTTTTTTTATTGAAAAAAAAATTTTCCAAATGCTAAAATTTCTTTCGTTTATTTAAATTATATGAAGAATTAAAATTGACTGTTCAAATAAGTAAATTGGTTCGTTATTTTTTTTAAATAATCTTTTACTGTAAATGCAATTTCAAATTATTCTTTGAAAAAAAAAGGGAAATGAGATCAGATTCTATGGTTGTAGACTCAAAGTATCTAAGATATAGAAATTCATTGATAGTTGACGTTCTTTTACTTCTTTACTTCCTTTTCTAACTTTGTCAAACGTTATTTTGGTTTCTGGTATTCGTAGGTCTTCCAATCAAGCTTTTCAAAGAAATATATCGAAACTAAGTATTTACAATAAATAAACAATTAATTCTTTTTATGATTTTTCAATTTTTTTTTTTGAATAAGAAAATTTAAATTAAAAAAAGTAAAACCACAGTTTTGTTCAAAATATTGTCTAATTTCAGAATTTTATATACAAAATTAGGGGTTTGAGTCATTTTATCGATGAGAATTTTGCTCAGATTTTCATAGAAATCAACAAAAATACTTTTTTTCAGAAAAATTAATATTCATAATTCGGTATAAAATTCGTCTCAAGAAATGAAAAAATCGCTTTTAACTATTAAGAATTTTGACGAAGTTCAGGACCCTCTAGACAAAAAATTTTATTTTTAACCCATCCTGATAAAACCAGTTTTCCTAGGTTTTTATATACGTAGATTAAGAATATCCTATCGAAAATACAAATTTTAAGTCTAAAATAAATTGAGCTGACGACTTTTTGCCTTTTCCGAGCTTTCTTTATAATTTCTAATTGTATAATTTACAAAAAAAAAGAGAAAAATATTTAAAGCGATCTCGAAGGTTGTTACCGTGAGCATTTCCTTTCCTTTGAGTTTACATTTTCCCAACGAAAGAACCGAAATTCCTTCTTAAATTATACCAAGGTCTCTAGATTAGTATATCGTAAAAAGAATTCGAAATTGTCTGCTTATGTTATCATATAATAGTGTCCAAATTTTCACTTTTTTTGAGGTGTCAGAATTTATCTAATTTTATAATTAAAATAAAAGATGAATTTTTAGTTAACGAAAAGTTAGTTAGTTTTTAGTTGCGCAGCTTATCATCACACTTCAGGACACATTCTTCAGGAGCAGAGGTAAATTTTTATAAAAGAAAACAAGAGAAAATAAAAATTTCTATCTTTCCAATTTCTTCCCAAAGACTGGTTCCTTAAGAGGACTCACGCATTACGGACTCAAACCCAAAACTTTTTTGGTCAATTCAAAAAGTAACCAGCTGAGCTATCCTTGTCCTTCTTTTGTATGTTACAATAAAAAATACAACTATAAAACATAGAATAATGAAAAAGGTTTTTGACCAACTAACTTTTCAAATAAATATAGCATATAATTTTAATTTGAAATTTATCAGAAGGTTTTAGATTAAATGTCTATCATTAAAGATGTAGGTGCAGTAATTAGGCTATCTTTTTTATAAAGATAAGAAATAAATAATGAATGAATTTGTCATAAAACATTAATTTTAGATATAAAACAATATAAAGTTACTAATAAAGTTACTAATTTCTTAATCATTTTTATATTTATAACCTGACTATATATACCAATTCTCTCCCGCGCAGAAACATAAAGATATTACCTTTTTTGATAAGATAAGTTTGAGACACAATGCAGTTTTATCTTCTTTATAAAATAGAATGGCTTAGGAATTTCAATTTAATTTTAAGCAAGAAAATAGATTTCATTAAATTTACAGTATTTTTTTTTTAAAGGAAAATTGATTGATTTAATCGCTTCGTTATTTTGGTATTTTATTGAAATTATTTTCAAATCTGTAAGAGGCAAGCTGAGTTGGATGGAGAACAACAACAACAACAAAAAAAGAGAAAAAATTTTTTTGACGTAAAATGTCTTTTTGAAAAAATTAAATTTTTATTTTTTAAATTTTTTTCCAATCGATCATTCAAAATTTTTGTGAGGGTAGAAACAAAATATAAAATTACTTAAATCCGAATAATTTCACGGGCATATTTTCTTAGAAATACATTGTTTCTTTAAGCGCTTGATAACGACTAGAGGATATTTTGAGGATATATCTAATCGATTTTTTAACAATAAATAAGGATGCATTTTTTTAATTATTTTCGAAGAAAATTCAATTTTTTATTTCCTTTTAGAAAATCTATTTAATTGATTTTTTACTTATTTTAGAAAAAAAATTTTTTTTTTCAAAATGATTAAATGTAATGCGAAAAACATCATGAAGAATTTCTTTAACCCCTATTCCTTACTTGCAATTTACATTCTAATAATAGTCAATTTTAATATAATTAATGCATGCTACATCACTAATTGTCCATGGGGTGGTAAACGATCTCAACCGATCGAAAGTCTTCTTGAAAATCCTCGTCAGGTAAAGAAAAAATTTAATCAAAAAAAATAAATTTAAATAATCTAATTGAGTGTAATATTTTTAAGTGTCGAAAATGCGCATCTGGTTTAGGAACATGCTTTGGTCCAAGAATCTGTTGTGGTCCAGATATAGGCTGTCTTATTGATTCTAAAGAGACTAATGTTTGTAAATTTGAAGATGTTAATTCAAGAGAACCTTGTATGCCATACGGTAAACAATGTGAAAAGGTAGAATATGGTCGTTGCGCTACATCAAATTTGTGCTGCAATCCAGGTAATTAATAAAAATCATTAAAAAAATCAACTATAAAAAATTTATTTTAAATTTATTTGTTTTTTAAAGATCACTGTTTAGAAGACTTAAGTTGTAATTATGATGAAGATTTACAACAAGACGAAGGAGTAAATAATTACTATGACGATGATGAAAAAGAACTAGATATGAAGCTCATAAAAGCCCTTAATAAATTAATTGCTAAAAAGAAACAATCTAATTTAGAAAATAGCTCGAAAAAGAATAAGGACTCTTATCGTCCAAAATATGAAAATGACAAATAATCAATGTGTCCTTATCGGTCTTAATGTTTTTTTTTATTTTTTATCTTTTTTATACTTATTGTGATTTTTTATTGAAACCATAATCTTTTGAGAAATAAATTTTCCTACTCAATAAATAAAAAGGTCAAGAATAAAAAGCTAAAAAATAATGCATAACGTCTCCTATTATTATAAAAGTCTATTTTATCTTTTGCTAAAAATAGTTTTGGTGTTTTTAAAACAAAAGTGTCCAGGATTTTTTTAAATTCCTTGTCTATATCTACCATCTTTCATAGGAAATCTAAATCTCTGGAATTTACGTAATTGCTCGCTAATAATAAGTTGTCATTATTCATATATAGACATTTCATTTCATTCATATATAAACATTTCATTATAACGGGTTTTCATTAATTAATGACCGTTTATGTTTTGTACAAAAAAATCTTTCAGAAACCAAAATGGGCATGTTAAAGTTTTTTGTTTTTTTGCCAAAATCACTCTGTAAAGCTCTTAAAATCACTTTAGTCGTTAAATAAATTGATGCATAGTACAGCACAACTTTACACAATAACACAATTAAAATTGCAAATTTTTTTGCAGACTTGGCCAAAAGGTGCAGCAAATTTTGCTGTACTATGCATCAATTTTTTTAACCACAAAAGTGATTTTAAGAGCTTTGCAGAGTGATTTTATCAGTAAAAAAAAAAACAAAAAACTTTAACATGCCAACAAAATGTTTAAAATTTGATACATATATATTACCATAATTCTTGAAATCTAAGAAATAAGTGTAATCAAAATTGTACCTCTATGGCGCATCTTAGACCCAAAATGTTTAGATATTTCGAAATTCTCATTCATATTTTTTCTGATTTAAAATTTTATTCTGGTTAAAATGTCTCATAGAATATTTTTTATCATGTGCATCAAGAAAATGACCTCTTTCCAAAATACAAAAAAAAGGACTTTTTTGATTCTTTAAAATCAAATTTTTTTGATTCTTTAATCTTTTTTGATTCAATAAAATCGTCTCAGAAATATTGAACAATATTTAAAAAATTTTTTTTGATTAAAAATTCAAAATCCTAATTATACGGCATTGTGAAAAAATTAAGAAATTAAAAATTTAAAAAAAAAAAGAAAGTTTAAGCTTTAAAAAAAAATATTTGTTAAGATTAAAATATCAAAGTTAGCAAATTTAAAAATTGTATATGACTTGACTTAAAACTTAATTATCTTACTGATTATTACATAAAAGTGAAGTCTATGAGATGAAATCACGTTAGCGATCTGGAAACTAGTTCGATTGTAGAGGAGTAAAGACTAATAAAAGAAGAAAAGATTGAATAACCTTGAAACTTTTGTGATAATTTTATTTATTTTTTTCTAAATTTTTTTAAAAAAAATTAAAAAATCAACTGTTCATAAAATTTTTTTGAAATTTATAACTGTTTGAAAATTTGGTCATAAAATAAAATGGAAGAGACTCAAACTTTCGCCATCATCATCTTAAAATATGAATTTGAAGACAATTTTTAAAAATTTTATTTTAAAAAGTTTAAAATCGAAAAATAAGATATTATTGATTACTATTCAAAATTTTATTGAGCAAAACAAAAATTAAAAATAAATAACTGAGTTTTTATTTTTTTGTAAAGTTGCATATAGGAAAAAAGAGAAAGAAAATAAATATGAGCCATTAAATTTTTGCATTTTAAGTTCTTGGACTCGTTGGTTTATTTGAAAACAAATCAAAGATCTCAATTGGAACTGGAAATATAATAGTTGAATTTTTTTCCGATGCTATACTATTTAATGTTTGCAAATATCGTAATTGTATTGCTGTTTTTGATGATGATATTATATCAGCAGCGCCCTTTATTGCTTTTGCAGCTCTTTGTTCTCCTTCTGCAGCAATTACTTTTGCTCTCGCTTCCCTAGCCGCCTCTGCCTCAGCCGCCATCGCTCGTTGTAATTGTACCGGTAGTCGAACGTCTTTGAACTCTACTCTTTCTACTTCAATACCCTAATTAAAAGTTTTCAAAAATAATTTCATTATGAAAATAGTGATGGACGATCTGATTTTTGTAGTAAACTAGTTCTGTCAAAATGTTTGATTGGAAGAATAAGAATACAAAAGCTAGATAATTGGTTACCCACCGTGAAAAAACTGTTACCTACAGGTATGAAACTTTTAAACACAGATCACTGTTTAACACAAATAGTAAATAAGATTAGCGTTTTTTTATTTTTTCTTAAAACTTTTTATCAAAAAAATTTAATAATAAAAATAATAAAAATCAGTTTTTAAATTTGTTAAGTTATTCTAAATTTTTGAAAACCATTTTCAACCTAATAGTGGTCGCACTTTTTCCTAATAATGAATTAAAAGGTCCAACAACACAAAAATATCAAATCTATATAAATATTCAGCGACTTTGGAAGCTCTATCATTCAGTAGAGATTCTTTTTCAAAACGCTTCTAAGTTATTGAAAAATAAGCCTAGTTTAATTATTACCTATAAATCACCGAAAAAGTGAACTCGCGAACTTTAAACCGATTGAGGATGGTTAGTTTTCTTTTTAAATTTCTTTTTTTACGTTGGTAAAAAAATTATGTTTACTGTGGGGGAAAAGTTTTTTTCAAAATGATTAAAAATTTTGTAAAAAATTTTTGTTTTCTATGTTAAAAAGTTTTTGAGAATTTCTGTGGTGAAAATTTTTTGGTTGTGGGTAACAGGGATTTAACTGTGGGTACTAGGTAGACCCTATAAAGCATAAAACTACTTTTTTTTCTATTTTACATTTTTAACCCTTATCCGTCCAAAACTAGGTCCTTTGAAGCGATTGTTTTATATTCAGCGAATAGGTGTGAAAATTATATTAAAAGAAAGCTAAGATCAAGAAGAATATTTTTTTTATGTTTTCAGAAAAAAATAAATCAGTAATTTAAAATTTAATTTTAACAATATTTTGAAATGGGTCATTTTTGACCCATTTTCGTCTTTAACGTAATTTTTTATATTTCGGACGGATAAGGGTTAAAAATGTTTAAATTTTTTTTAATGTTAAATTTTGAATTTGAATTAATCAATATACTTAGAAAAATAAAATAGGAAAAAATTTTCTTTAATTTTCTTATCAAATTTAAAAACAATAATTTCCTTAAATGGTCTTAAAAATAAAGCCTACAGCAGGGTCACTTCCAGATACTAGTATTAGCGGATAGTAGTATTTACTATTAGCGGTCCGGTATTCGAAGGAAAAAACAAAATTTTAAGAATTTTATTTATTTTTTAATTACAACCACCACCCCTGCTTCCGATCTTCGCTTTTCAGACAACTTTTCACTGGTTTAGACCATCACTAATTATTACAATCAATATTTGTAGCTTCTTTTATTAAAAAAATCATTAAACTTACCCAAGGATCCGTTGCCTTTAAAAAAAAAATAAAAAAATAGTGAAATCTCTGCAGGGAATACACAATTTAAAATGAATTAAACTGGTTTCTCAACATAAGGTTCTAAGTTTTGCTAGCAGCTAGATTAATTCTTTGGATTATTTGTATTCCATGCTTTAAATTTTTGAAATAAATTTCTTACTTCATCTAGACACTCTTTTAACGCTCTCGAAACAGATTCTCTTTCTGACAAAATTTCAGACAGAGATTTTTGTCCAAGAACATTTCTTAAACTTGTTTGAGCTAATAATCGAGTGGACTCTTGAGCATTTTCGACATTAGCCACCGAAACAGCTGGATTAAATACTCTATAATAAACAACAGCATCTACTGCTACAGTAACACTGTCTTTAGTAAGAACTTCTTGAGGAGCAACATCAAAACTAACGGTCCTCATATCTACTTTAGTCACATTCTCAATACATGGCAATACCTTTAAAAAAATTTGAAAAATTTTTCGCCAAGTAAAAAATTAGATTTTTAAGAATTTTTACGAGAATAACTCCAGGACCACATGAACTCTTCCACAAACGACCTAGACGAAAAATGACTGCTCGTTCATATTCTTGTACTATTTGAAATATAAATACTAATGAAAATGGGAAAAAAATAATTATTGGAACCCATGTAAGTGCACATAGCAAATATGAACATATGTCATTTTGGCTATTGATTGCTTGAGCACCGATAATATTCGGAGTTTCGCTGATACTTCGAACGGATGGTCGATGCATGTTCTGACGAATCGAAGCACTGCTTGGATTTAGATTTGAATTTTGTTTAGATGAATTCATACAAAGAAATGAATCTTTTTCGGTCTCCAAATCAACCGTATTTGATGAATTTATTCTTTTAATTATAGGAATTTTAAAATGTGACATGACTAAAATAAGAAAATATGTGCGTGGTTATGAATTTCCTAGTTAATGATAGGGCTTTTAACAAAAAAAAATTAAAAAAATTCTTTTTTTTTTTATCTTTATTTCTGATCGATCAATATTTTACAACAAGATTAATCTATTTGTTTAGAATAAATAAAATTTATAGTTAAAGCTTAGAGGAAAGAAATATTAAAGAAAATTTGCGAGAGTCCAATTTCCGGCTCAGTCAAAAACAAATTTATTTTTGTTTAAAACATATCACGTAATTGCGGGTTACTTTTATTTTTACCTATTAATAATGCATTCAAAAAGAAAATGCTGCCAAAGACAATTTATATTTTAGAAATTTCTGAATTTGATTGCTTTTAATTACTAGTTTCTGTTTAAATTTCTTTTTTAGAAAAATCTACACTTTTTTTTGGCTTAAAGAAAGTTGACTTGAATTTTTTGTCTTTTTTCCGAGTCATTTAAATTGAAATCACTTTCAAATTATAAATTACATCTTTCCAAATAATTAACTAGGCTTATTTTAAGGCATTTTAAATGTTCATTTTTACAATTTGTACAAATTAAAATTAACTTTTAGGAAAAGAAGGAACCAGAAGTTGACTTCTTTCTTTCTTAATTCTGTCAATTTTGCTCATGAAAAAATATTTAAGTTAAAGTTTCCCAAAAATCGTCTCAGAAATATTGAACAATATTTTGAAAATTTTTTTTGATTAAAAATTCAAAATCCTAATTATACAGCATTGTGAAAAAATTAAGAAACGCACGTAAATATTGTTAACATCTTAAATAAAAAACAAATATCTACAGAATTAAAAAATACAG